>CAUYRH010157148.1:0-22124 GCA_963574655.1 Perodicticus potto | reverse complement strand
TGATTCTTCCCAGCCATGAACATGGTATGTTCTTCCATTTGTTAATATCTTCTGCTATTTCTTTTCTTAGGGTTTTGTAATTTTCTTTGTAGAGGTCCTTTACCTATTTTGTTAGGTATATTCCTCGGTATTTCATTGTTTTGGAAGCTACTGTAAAGGGACTTGTGTCCTTGATTAGCTTTTTATCTTGGCTGTTGTTGGCATATACAAAGGCTACTGATTGTGGATATTGAATTTTTTTTTTTCCTTCAGCTTTTGGCTGGGGCTGGGTTTGAACCCGCCACCTCTGACATATGGGGCTGGTGCCCTACTCCTTTGAGCCACAGGCAAAGCCCTAGATATTGATTTTATATCCTGAGACATTACTGTATTTTTTTTTTTTTTTTTTTTTTTGAGACAGAGTCTCAAACTGTCACCCTGGGTAGAGTGCTGTGGCATCACAGCTCACAGCAACCTCAAACTCTTGGGCTTAAGTGATTCTCTTGCCTCAGCCTCCTAAGTAGCTGGAACTATAGGTGCCCACCACAATGCCTGGCTGTTTTTTTGTTGCAGTTGTCATTGTTGTTTTAGCTGGCCCGGGCCAGGTTCAAACCCTCAGCCTCAGTGTATGTGGCTGGTGCCCTACCCACTGAGCTACAGGAACCACCATTACTATATATTTTTTATCACTTCCAGAGTCTTGTGGTTGAGCCTTTGGTATTCTCTAAGTATAAGATTATATCGTCGGCAAAGAGCAAGAGTTTGACCTCCTCTGCCCCCATTTGGATGCCCTTTATTGCCTTCTCTCACCTGATTGTATTAGCTAGAACTTCTAGCACTATGTTAAATAGTAGTGGCGATAGAGGACAACTTTGTCTGATTCCAATTCTAAGTGGAAAAGCTTTCAATTTTACTCCATTCAGTAAAATCTTAGCTATGGGTTTGTCATAGATGGCTTTGATCAGGTTAAGAAATGTGCCACCTATGCCTATATTCTTTTCTCTCTCTTTTTTTTTAAACAGAGCCTTAAGCTGTCGCCCTGGGTAGAGTGCTGTGGCATCACAGCTCACAGCAACCTCCAACTTCTGGGCTGAAGTGATTGTCCTGCCTCTGCCTCCCAAGTAGCTGGGATTACAGGCACCCGCCACAATGCCTGGCTATTTTTTGGTTGCAGCCATCATTGTTGTTTGGTGGACCAGGCTGGATTTGAACCTGCCCGCTCAGGTGTATGTGGCTGGTGCTTTAGCCACTTGAGCCACAGGCGCCGAGCCATATGCTTATATTCTTAAGTGTTCTAATTCGAACAGGATGCTGAATTTTATTGAATGCTTTTTTTGCATCTATTTAGAGGATCATATGGTCTTTGTTTTTGCTTCTTTTGATATGATGAATTATGCTTATGGACTTGCATATGTTAAACCAGACTTGTATCCCTGGGAGGAAACTTACTTGATTGCAATGAATGATTTTTTTAATGTGTAGCTGTAATCTATTGGCTAGGATTTTATTGAGAATTTTTGCATCTATATTCATTAGTGAAATCGTTCTGAAGTTCTCCTTTTTAGTTGGGTCTTTTTCTGGTTTTGGTGTAAGAGTGATGTTTGCTTTGTAGTATGTGTTGGGGAAGATTCCTTCCTTCTAAATTTTTTGGAATAATTTCTGGAGTATGGGTATAAGCTCTTCTTTGAAGGTGTGATAGAATTCTGGTGAGAAGCCATCTGGACCAGGGCATTTTTTTGTTGGAAAGTTTTAAAAAATTGTTTCTTTGTTCTCAGTTCTTGAAATTGGTCTTTTCAAGAGATGTATTTCTTCTTAGTTAAATCTAGGGAGAGGATATGATTCTAGGTATTGATCCATTTCCTCCATATTGTCAAATTTCTGGGCATAGAGTTTCTTATAGTACTCAGAGTTGATATTTTGTATCTCTGTGGCATCTGTTGTTATTCCCCCTTTATCATTTCTGATTGAGGTCATTAGAGATTTTACTTTTCTGTTTTTAATTAATCTGGCCAGAGGTTTATCAATTTTATTTATTTTTTCAAAAAACCAACTTTTTATTTTGTTAATTTTCTGAATGACTCATTTGTTTTCACTGTTATTCATCTCTGATTTAATTTTTGGTTATTTCTTTTCTTCTGCTGGGTTTGGGATTAGATTGTTCATCTTTTTCCAATCTATAAGATGGTTCATGAGTTTGTTGATATGCTGTCTTTCTGTTTTTCAAATGTAGGCATCTAATGTGATAAATTTCTCTCTTAAGATTGCTTTTGCTGTATCCCACAGGTTTTGGTAACTTGTGTCTTCATTGTTGTTATGTTTGAGGAATTTAACAATTTCCTCTTTTATCTCTTCCTAAACCCAACTGTCATTCAGGTTGTTTAATTTCCAAGTCTTTGTGTGGGGATAAACATTTTTGTTGGAGTTGAGTTTCACCTTTATTGCCTTATGGTCTAAGAAGATACAGGGTATAATTTCTATTCTTTTAATTTTTCTGAGGTTTGATTTGTATCCTAGGATATGGTCTATTTTGGAGTACATACAATGGCTGATGAGAAAAATGTATATTCTTTAGCTCTGGGGTGGTGTGTTCTGTATATGTCTATTAATCACATTTGTTTTAGGGTCACATTTAAGTCCTTTGTATCTTTATTTAGTTTCTGTTTAGAGGATCTGTCCAAATCTGTCAGAGGGGTGTGAAAGTCCCTGGCTATTATAATGTTATAAGCTATCATACTGCTCAGACCCATCAAGGGTCTGAGCAGGTTTCATAGGTTTCATAAATCTGGGAGCATTTAAGTTGGGTGTATAAATAGTTAAAATTGAAATGTCTTCTTATTGTATTGTTCCCTTGACCAATATAAAGTGTCCATCTTTGTCTTTCTTAACTTTAGTTGCTTTACATCCACTTACATCTGAAAATAAGATTGCACCCCCTCATTTCTTCTGATTTCCATTTGCTTGTTATACCATTTTCCCTTAACCCTGAGTCTTCATTTGTCCTTCAAGGTTAGGTGTGTCTCCTGGAAGCAACATATGGATGGCTTGTGCTATTTATTTATTTGTTTATTTTGAGACAGAGCCTCAAGCTGTTACCCTGGATAGAGTGCTGTGGCATCACAGCTCACAGCAACCTTCAACTCCTGGGCTCAAGCGATTCTCCTGCCTCCACCTCCCCAGTAGCTGGGATTATAGGCACCTGCCACAACGCCTGTCTGTTTTTTTAGTTGCAGCCGTCATTGTTGTTTGGTGGGCCAGGGCTGGTTTTGAGCCTGCCAGCTCAGGTGTATGTGGCTGGTGCCTTAGCTGCTTGAGCCACAGGCACCGAGCCAGCTTATACTTTTTAATCTAATAAGCCTGCCTGTGCCTCTTCAGTGGTGAATTCAGTCCATTGACATTTATTGAAGAATTGATAAGTGTGGTGGAGTTCTAGTCATCTTATTTTGTGAAAGTCTGTTGTGTAGTTTTATCCTTTGCACCATTGTGGAGGCTAAGTTTTGACCTTTAGCTTCTGGATGTTTACTTTGCTGGTGGTCCCTTGTGGTGGTCAGTGTTGAGAATAGGTCTAAGTATTTCCTGTAGTGCTGGTCTTGTTGTGGTGAATTTCCTCAGTGCTTATATAGCCGCAAAAGATTTGATTTCTCCATCAATTTTGAAGCTTAGTTTAGCAGGATATAGAATTCTGAGCTGAAAAGTGTTTTCTTTAAGAATATTGAAGGGGATGACCATGCTCTTCTGGCTTGGAAAGTTTCAGTTGAAAAGTTTGCTGTCATCCTAATGGCTCTGCCTCTGTAGGTCAATTGGTGCTTACTCCTGGCTGCTTGCAGAATTTTTTCTTTCATCTTGACTTTGGACAGGTTCATTAAAATGTATCTTGGAAAGACTCTGAGTTGAGATGACCTGGGGTTTGATATCCTTCTGAGAGGAGGGGTGTTGGGGTCTTTAGTAAAACTTGGAAAGTTTTCATTTATGATAGTCCTCAGTAAGGCTTCCATTCCTTTGGGGCAATCGTCTTCCTTCAGGAATCCCTATTATTAGTATGTTTGAATGCTTCATGGAGTCTTGTAGTTCTATAGGTACCTATTCTGCTTTCTGTATTTTCTTTTCTGCCTCTTTAACTACCTGGGTTAACTTGAAAACATTATGCTCTAGCTCTGAGGTTTTTTCTTCTCCATGGTCTAACCTATTTTTGGTACTTTGTACTGCATCTTTACATTCCCTGATTGTCTCCTTAATTTCTTTAAGCTCACCATATCCTTTCTATATTCTACATATCTCTCATTTGACTTTTGGTTCTGTCTTTTTATTTTCTCATCCATTCCTTTTATTGTCTTTATCATCCATATTTAAAATTTTTTTTCTGGCAAATCAATTAATTCTGCTGTAGCTGCCTGATAGTCCCTTCGGGGAGTTGCTCTGTTTTGTTTTTTCATGTTGCCTGAGTTTTTCTGTTGGTTCCTCCTCATGTGTTCTTGTTCATCTCCTTGTCCTCCTTTTTACTTCTCACTATCTCCTTTGTTTTATTGATTTAAACAGAAGTCTTTGCTCTTGATCTGTATGTTGCAATGTGTTGCTGGGACACAAGGTGGTACTGTGGTTTTTTCAGGAGACAGAGAGCACAGCCACAAACCTCTATGGTCCTTATTCCAAACTTAGTTGCCTTCGACTAAGGCAGTGATAGCCTCAACATTCAGACCCTTCTGGGTTGGGATTTTAAAGCTCACAAGAACCCTTCAGGGGTAGGTCTCACAGTACCCCCTGATTCCAGTTCCTATGGGGTGTGGGAGTCCCTCAGCCTGTCCCAAGAGTGTAGTTCTGTTCTAGGCAGGCAGAATTAAGATGGCCATGCTTTAGGTTACTGCTAAGACCTTCTCCCTACCTTCCTGCAATGGCAGCCCCCTGGCAGCTAAGACCTTCTCAGTATGGCAGCCTCACCAGCCACCAAACATATGGCAAGTCTACTCCAACAGGTATTCAAATCTGGTTGCTGTATACTGTTTGAATCCACCCACTCTTCCAAGCTTTCAACTCAATGCACAGTTTCCCCAACAACTGAAAACTCTGGAAAGGCTTCCTTTCATCCCAGGACTTGGTGGGCAGCCAGCTGATCCCAACTGGTTGCAGTCACTTGCCTAATTCATCAGATTTCAACTGCTCCAGATCATTATGCTGTATCCAGCTCACCATCTTCTCACTGGGCTCCCTGAGGTATGACTCTGGGTAAGGTCCCTGTACCAGGTATGTTTGGGCTTTCTTTTTTTCTCCAGTCACTCTAGGAGAGCTCAGCTGAACGATCCTTCTAGTCTGCCACCTTTCTCTTCCCCTCAATCATCATCTCACATTTCTGTAGGCTCATAAGTCCATGCAATTCTCTGCTTAGGACCTCACAAGACTAAAATCACAATGTGAGTTGGCTGGGCACATATCTGAAGATTCTGGGAAAGAACACATTTCCCAGCTCATTGAGTTTGTGACAGAATTTCATTATCTTTAATTGTAGGACTGAAGTCCCTATTTCTTTCCTGGTAATTGCTGTTATCTCCTAGAAGCCACTTGTAAGTCCTTTCTATTTGACCCCTCCATCTTCATCTAACAAGGCACATCCAATCCCCCTCATATTTTGAATCCCTGCCTTCTTCTATTATCTGCTAGATAAAAATACTCTGCTTTTAAAGGGCTTATATGATTATATCAAGATCACGTGGATACTCTCCTTTAGATTAGCTCCAAGTCAACTGATAAGGAACTTTAATTACGTCTGCAAAATCTCTTTTGTCAGGTAACCTAAAATAATCAGAGTCCTAGGGATGTGAAAAGGAAATGTTGGTGGGATGTCATTTTGAGATTTTGCCCACCACAGATGTATTAGTAGGGAGGAAATAATGAGACTGAACTGAGCCACTGGCAGTAGGATGAAAGAGAGGAAGGAAGCTAAGGCATGGGAAGTACTTGTTGTCAAAGCTCTATGGGGCATTCTCACAAAGGTATCTCCATCCTCAAGGCAGATGACAGGGAGGAAGGAGACTCTTTCACTGGGCAAAGCTAGAAAATAGGTATCATTCTCACTATCCTCATTTTACTCCTGAGAATACTGAGACTCAAAGAAAAGCACAGCTGCCAGGCACGGTGTCTCATGCCTGTAATCCCAGCACTGTGGGAGGCTGAGGCAGGAGGATTGCTTGAGCTCAGGAGTTTGTGGCTTGTTTGAGGGAAAGTGACACCCCAACTCATGAAAAAAAAGGAAAAACCCAGCTGAGTGCCATGGCAAACGCCTGTAATCCCAGTGGCTTCGGAGGCTGAGGCAGCAGTATGCCCACAGCCGGAGTCTAAGGTTGTAGTGAGCTATGACACTGTTGCACTCTGCTCAGGGCATAAGGTAGAACTCTGTCTCAACAACAACAACAACAAAAAGCACAGCTACTAAATGGCATCTATGTCAGGTTCTGTGCTTCCTTGTTCCACTCTGCCATCTTAGAAGAGAGGAAGAGGATGACACTGGTTTCCCAGCTGATTTGTTATGGGGCAGAGGAAAGAGGCATTTAGGATGATCTAAAGCACTAGAGGATGGGAAAGATGTGTAAAAATGCTTTCACACATTACTTAATGACATGGATACATTCTGAGAAACATTCTGAGAAATATTAGGTGATTTCTTCCTTGTGGGAACATTATGGAGTGTACTTACACAAGCCTAGATGGCATAACCTACTGCACACCTAGGCAATATAGTATAGCCTATTGCTTCTGGGCTACAAACCTGTACAACATGTTACTTTACTGAATACTTGGGCAGCTGTAAAACAGTGGTAAGTATTTGTGTATATAAACGTGGGTAATCATAGAAAAAATACAGTAAAAGTGCAGTACTATGACCTTATGGGACCATCATCACATATGTGATCTACAATTAACTGAAACGTCATATGGCATGTGACTTTTACACTCAGGGGCCAATTCAGTAGTATATGGGAAGGGCACCAAGTTTCTATGTGGATTTCAAATATTCCATATCCCCATGCTTTGTTAATCCATGAATTTTACGTTCAGAGAAGCTGGTTCTCTCAGCAAGGAGAAGCCAGGGCTAACCAGTTTTATGTCTTAACTCCTGGTTACTGTTTTAAGGCATAGTAACAACCGAGAACTCTGAAGGTATTAGACCCAAGTAGGGTGAGGGTGAAGGTAGGTAGATAGGATCATTGCCAGCCAATGGCAGCGTCCAGAGCCAAACACAGAAACCCCTCTTTGCCAAGTGTTCTGGGAAGCACTCAGTGTTCAGGCTGACTTCATTTTTTTGGACTCTGCTGCAGAGATCACACAGATGGTCATATTGTGATGTCAGCTTTTTGCTTGTGAGCAGTCATGGCACCTCACTGGCTGCTCCTCTAGGACAGTCATTTCTGGGCCTACCTGCTGGCAAATTAGAGCACTGGCTGCTCATGTTCCCCTTCTTGTCCTTCTGTCCATTCTGTTTCCAATAGGTGATATTACAAAGGCACTTTAATGGAAAATGTGGGATGTCTGTAACAGTGTGGTCTGTTTCAGTGAGCGTGTTGATGGATAGGTGATTCATATGTCAGGGTGCTGCCAAATTGCTCCTTCAGATTCATTTTTCCAGATTGCTGGGACTTGATCACTCACAGGAGGAACTTTTTTGTGGTTCTATCATTGACCTGTTTTGAAAATCTGCCATCTCCACAATACCAACACCCTTAAAACCAGAGCTAACATCAGATGTGTAATTAAGAGCTTTGATAGGAGACATGACTAAGTAGGATGTTTTCTCTAAGGCCATTGAAACTGTGATTCTCTGTGCTTTTGGGAGTTTAGTAAAGAGGGATGTCAGGGAGGACAAGACAAATGACAGGGAGGAAGGAGCTCCTTACACTAGGTGTTAAAGAATGACTGGGGGGTGGCGCCTATGGCTCAGTGAGTAGAGTCCCGGCCCCATATACTGAGGGTGGCGGGTTCAAACTCCACCCCGGTCAAACTGCAACAAACAAATAGCCAGACGTTGTGGCAGGCATCTGTAGTCCCAGCTACTTGGGAGGCTGAGGCAAGACAATCTCCTAAGCCCAAGAGCTGGAGGTTGCTGTGAGCTGTGATGCCACGGCAGTCTACTGAGGGCGACAAAGTAAGACTCTGTCTCTTAAAAAAAAAAAAAAAAAGAGTGACTGGAGTTGGGTAAAAACTGAGTAAAGACATGAGAATTTGAACGAGCAAATGTGTATTTATGGGGCATGAGGCTATAGTATGAACCAAGGGAGGTAGTGCTACCTTAAGCTAAGAAAATAACTCTCTGTCCTTTTCCTTCTCCCTTTTATTAAAGCTTAGGATTTCTTAGTTTTACCTCCCCTTCTCTAGGTATAGTGATGAATTTGTAGGAATCATTCCCTCTTACCTGGCCTCAAGGGCACACCAGTGAGATACTATCTCTTCTACAGGTTTACTCCTCGCCTCCTAGTCCAGGCCCTTTTCCTTGCCCCACTCTGTTTTCTTTAAAGAGCACTATTTTAAGTAAGGAACTTTCCTTGCCTCATTTTCATTTTTACTTTTCTTTCTTTCTTTTTTCTTTTCCTTTCTTCTTCTTCTTCTTTTTTTTTTTTTGAGACAGTCTCACTCTGTCACCCTAGGTGGAGTACTGTGGTATCATCATAGCTCATAGCAACCTCAAACTCCTGGGCTCAAGCAATCCTCTTGCCTCAGCTTCCCAGAGTGCTAGGATTATAGGTATGAGCCACCTTCACCTGGCCTGTTTTCATTTTTATAGATAGATGCAACATTAAAGTTGAATGGATTTAAATGTCATCACTGTAGTTTAACATTTGACTTCTCTTAGCCAACCATATTATATTTCATATATTTTACTATTGCACAATTTCTAGAGAAGCATGGGAGGATGGTGGCCCATTTTTGGTTCTGATGGTTTAGAGAGCTTTTCTCTTTAGGCATGTGGGTGACACTTGGCTGGAGATTATTTTCTCTTTTTTTTTTTGTTATTTATTTTCTCTTTTTTTGTTTTTTGAGACAGAGTCTCACTATGTTGCCTTTGGTAGAGTGCTGCAGCATCACAGCTCACAACAACCTCAAACTCTTGGGCTTAAGTGATTCTCTTGCCTCAGCCTCCCAAGTAGCTGGGACTACAGGTGCCCACCACAATGCCCCGCTATTTTTGGGTTGGGGTTGTCATTGTTGTTTTAGTAGGTCCCAGCTGGGCTCAAACCTGCCAGCCTTGGTGTATGTGGCTGGTGTCCTACTCACTGAGCTACCGGCATGGAGCCCTTTTTTCTTTTTTGAATCTGACTATGATGGGGAAAATGACTATATTGGTCATACAAGTCATAAAGAATTGAGTTTAAAACTGTGTTAGTTAGGATTCAGTTATTATATGTACTGAAATCATCTGGAAATAGTTTAAACCAAAGAGAAAAAACAATTTTTTTTGAGAGAGAGAGTCTTACTTTGTGGCCCTTGGTAGAATGCCATGGTGTTATATCTTACAGCAACCTGAAACTCTTTGGTTTGAGCGATTCTCTTGCCTCAGCCTCCCAAATAGTTGGGAATACTGGAGCCCACCACAATGCCCAGCTAGTTTTAGAGATGAGTTCTTGCTTTTGCTCAGGCTGGTCTAGAACTCCTGAGTTCAAGTAATCTGCCTGCCTTGGCCTCCCAGAGAAGGAAAAATATTTAAAAGATTTAGTGTTGTATCATGAGATTTAAGGCCAGGAATACCACTGTGTCTCAGGAAAGGACTTGAAGTAGGAACTGGAAAGCCATCAAGAAGCCAGGCAATTTCTTGCTCTACTTCCTTCATTCACTATGTGCTCTGTGCAGACTGGCTGTCCTGCTTCCAGTTCACCCGTGAGGCAAGAAAATGCCATCCTTAGCCCTCCCAATTATAATTCCTTATATTCAAGGGACCAGTTAAGACTCAATGAAGATCTGTTCAGCCTGTTTCCAAATGTGTTTTTGAGTACCAGTCTTAGCCTAATCAACCAACAATGTTGAGCGTAGAGTCCCAGAACACTAACCCTGGGTGTTGGAAGCCTGGCCTGAAGGAGGGGTTTACTTCAGATATCCTTCCTGCTAAACCATATTGCCAAAGCATGATTTTCATATTTCAAAATGAATGAGAAACATCTTGTAGAGACAGTGGTGGAGGTAGAATCTATGACTGGAGAAGCGATATAAAAGGCATGGGTTTGCCTTATTTCTGGTCTATAGCACTTCACTGTTGTCCAATTTTACAGTAGAGGCCTTGAAAGATGCAAGACTTGGCTAAGAACTTATCATCTGCCTCTGCTCTAAAAACCACATTCTGTTAAAACAAATGCTTAACTGCATTATTTGAAGGGATTTTTGTAGTAAAGAATGTAGGCTTTAAAATAAAAATTATTCTTGGTGGAAGGCTGAGTTAGGAGAATCACATGAGCCCAGGAATTTGAGGTTGCAGTGAGCTATGCTGACACCACAGAACTTGCAGGCAACATAGTGAGAATAAAACCCAAATTATTATTGGAAGACAATTTGTAAACTATTGGTAGAGAATGCCAAGAAAAAAAGATTTTTCCAAAATAGGTTTGTTTAAGCAGGCCCTGTAGAGGACACCAAGAGCCAGATGACCTCTGAGCAAGATGGTTTGCAGCTGGGGGGGCGGACCCCGGGGCAGTTCGTCCGCAGGTGCTCATTGCAGAGAAATAGGCCGAGCCCTTGGCTATCCTTAGGCATGTAGTCATGTCTAATACTCCCTTCACCTGTCTCAATAAAAGGCTACTGCGGAGGTTGCTCCAGGCTGCCCTGCAGTCAAGGTTAGTCCGCCTCCTGCAAGCTTGTACTTTTAATCCGCATCACGCCTGGTTCCTTCCTGCGGCAATCAAGACCAGGGCCATAGGGGCTGCGACAAGGCCCCTAAACTGATGGGAGATTGGACGTTTTCATGTTTCTTGAGAGCGATTGTCCTTTCATAGAAATAGCACCAGATCTGGAATCAGAAGACTAGATTGGGTCTCAACCCTGACACCAGCTTTGTGGCTTTGGGCAAGTTACTAAATATCTCTGAGCTTCAGTTCTACTTACTTCTGTGAAATGGGGTGCTTTTTAAGATCTACTTCCTAGCGTCAGAAAAAAGATGTGAATTAACGTACATTATGTGGTTGGCATTCTTCTTTACACTTAAGCAATCGGTAAATGTGATTGTACAGAAATTACCGATTAAGCCTGTTTGTATAATAGTCAAGTGTTAATGAGAAAAGAACATGTTGTGCTTGAGTGTTTATTTTTTTAAAGCATAGGTCATAATATATATATTTTACAAGCATTTATTAATGTTTCCTACACTCAGGTGTTTAATAAAGAGTTATATTTTTATTTTTAAAAGAAAGAAATGAGTTTTCCCTAACAGCAGTTAGGGTTTCTACTCGGAGAGGAAGAATTGATGTGGGACATTTGGCGCCCTGGCCAGCTCAGCGGAGTTGGTGGACCTGCCGCCTCCTCCTCGGTGGTGTCGGTGTTGGCGGCAGCCAGCTGAAGAACCAGCGGGCTCGATGACTGGCAAGGAGGGGGCCTCCAACCCCCACTGGAGGCTCCAATAGCCAAAAAGGCTGGACAACTGCCGCGGAGACACCTGTGCCTTGGTGTCTCCTTCACTTTGCACTTGGTACTAAATGTGGAACCCCCATTTCCTATGCCTAGGTGAGTTTCATCTGAATTTCCTGGGCCTCAATTCCATGAATGGACTGTGTCCATTCATTGATACATTCATTCACTTTGCCCTGGAGGGGACTGTGTTCATTCATTGATACATTCATTCACCTTGCAAAAAATAAATAAAAAAAAAAAAAATAAAAGAAAGAAAAGAGGCTGGGTGTGGTGGCTCAGGCCTGTAATCTTAGCACCCTGGGAAGCCAACGTGGGTGGATGGCTTGAGCTAGGGAGTTTGAGATCAGCCTGAGCAACAGCGAGACCCAGTCTCTACTAAAAATAAAAAAAAAAATAGCCAGGTATTGTGGTGGGTACCTTGTAGTCCCAGCTACTCAGGAGACTGAGGCAAGAAGGATTGCTTGAGCCTAGGAGTTTGAGGTTGCTGTGAGCTATGACGCTAGGGCACTCAACCCAAGGAAACAGAAAGAGAAAGGGAGGGAGAGAAGAAAAGAAGAAAGAAAAGGAAAAGAAAAAGAAAAGCCTTTTTCTTTTTGTGACTGGTGTATCTCACTTATCATGTCTTTAAGGTTCATCTAGGTTATAGCATGTGTGAGAATTTCTTCAATTTTTAAGCCTGAATAATATTCCATTGTGTGTATATGCCCACATTTTATTTATTCATCCATATGTGGACAGTTGGGTTAGTTCCACCTTTTGGTTATTGAGAATAATGCCGTTATGAACTTGGGTATACAAATCTCTTAGAGGCCCTGATTTCAATTCTTTGGGCATATTCGAAGAACTGAAATTGCTGATCATATGATAGTTTTATTTTTAATTTTTTTATTTAATGTTTTCATTTTTTTGAGACACAGTCTCACTCTGGTGCCCTGAGTAGAGTGCTATGGCATCACAGCTCTCAGCAACCTCAAACTCTTGGGCTTAAGTGATCCTTTTGCTTTAGCCTCCTGAGTAGCTGAGACTACAGGCATCTGCCACAACACCTGGCTAGGTTTAGAGATAGCATCCTGTTCTTGCTGAGGCTGGTCTCAAACTCCTGAGCTAAAGCAATCCACTTGCCTTGGCTTTTTTAATTTTTAATTTTCTGATGAGTCACCACAGTGTTTGTCACAGCAGCCACACAGTTTTACATTCCCACCAACGATACACAAGGGTTCCAATTTCTCCGTAAGCCAATGCTTGTTTTCTGTTTTTTTGATAGTAGCCACCCTAATGGGCATAGGGTGGGATCTCATAATTATTGATTTGAATTTCTCTAGTAATTAGTGAAATTGAGCATCTCTTCACGTTTGTATTGGCCATTTGTGTATGTGTTGTGAGCTCTCGATTAAGACATCACTGCCATATTTTGATGGTGTGCCCTAATTGTAGGAAAAGTACATAAAAGGGCAAAATGCTATGCTTGAATCTCTAGAGACAGAAAATAGATTAGTGGTTGCCAGGGGCTATGCGGTGGGCAGAGGGAAAATGGGGATTGATTGCTGATAAGAAGGGGCTTCTTTTAGAGGGCAATGAAATGTTATAAATTAGATAGAGGTGATAATCACACAATTCTGGGAATATTCTAAAAATCACTGAACTGTATTTTTTGAGATAGTCTCATTTGTTGCCTGTGGTAGAGTGCCCTGGTGTCATAGCTCACAGCAACCTCAAATTCTTGGGCTCAAGAGATTCTCTTGTCTAAGCCTCCCAAGTAGCCGGGACTACAGGTGCCCGCCACAACGCCTGTTTTGTTTTTTGTTTTTTATTTATTATTTTTTTTTTTTTAGAGACAGGGATCTCACTCTTGCTCAGGCTAGTCTTGAACCTGTGAGCTCAGGCAATTCACCCACCTAGGCCTCCCAGAGTGCTAGGATTATAGGCGTGAGCCACTGTGCCTGGCCTTGAACTATATACTTTAAATGAATTTTATATGAACTATATCTGAATACAGCTATTTTAAAATGCTTCCTTTTGAAAGCAGAACTAAAACAGTAACTGTGACAGGAGCCACTTCATTAGTCAGCTCTATCAAGCAGGAATGGATGTTGCAGACTTTTGGTGAATTGACATTTCTTCCCAGAACTCCAGTTGCTGGCTTCTCCCTCCAGCTTCTCCAATCAATCCTTATTCCTTCATTCTGATTCTGTCTTGTGTGAGTTTCTTAGTTTCTTCTAATCTAGGAAACCTCTTCACTTTATCAGAGGGGGGCAAGCAAATCTCTTTAGGCATTTAGAAATAGAAAGTCAGACAGGGAAGAGTGAGCCAACCTGCAGTATCTGTAAGGCCTCACACCCCAACCCCAACCCCAACTTTGCAGAACATCATGTTGGAGGCAGCAGCTGCCTGAGCTGTTAGACAGCAGAGACCCATTGAGAGGGCCTTAAACATACCCTCTCGATCCCCATGCCTAAGGTATTCCCTTCCCTTTCCTGTGGGGCCTGAAATTCCACCATCATTTCTTATGGGTTGATAACACGGTAGCCACTCACCTCTTGGCCCTTAGTAAGTTTGTGATATCAGCCTAACTGAAGCAAGGTTTTCAGGGTACAAGAGTCAAGTAAGGTTTGGGTAATTGGGGGAAGAAGAATTCTTGATTGGTGGGATAGCCCTGGACGTGTGGCCATGGGACAAGATGGGTCTCTAGTGGTTCCTTAGCCAGCCAGAAAAACCCACCAAGTCCCTGGTCCCAGTCTTGTATGTGTACAAGGAGATTTCCTGAGGCTTCATTCTGCTTATATCCAACTTAGTGAGTCTTTCCTTGGAAACTCAAGAGGGTGCTCTCTTGCAAGGTCACTTCCTGGCTCAGTAAGAAACATCAGTGACTAATAAAGTTAGAGCAAAGATGGCAAATACTTTAAGGTTAGAAGTGCTAGAAACATCTTTTGGTAGAGTTTGTGTAGAGGGTTGTCAGGACCCTCTGGTCCAACAGTGATACCTCTACAGGTCTTAGGTTTTACCCCCTCCTCCATCCATTTCAACATGAGGAAATGGATCCAACCCAGGAAGTGATTGGTGCTCAGTTGCATGTCCAAGGAGTAGTGGAGCCAGAGCTTAGCTCTCTTGTCTGTGCGTGCTCCACTCATGCTCCACACACCCAGCCTCACCTGGCCAGCAGCCTCCAAGTCTGGAGCGTCCACTGCTCAGTTGGGTCACCCATGACAGATGCCAGCCTCAGCCCTCTGCAGAGGGCCTCTGTCCTTCTGAGCCACAAATGTCTGACTCTGCCTACATATTGCTCCTGTGGTTTTCTGTGGAGCAGTCCCCTCTCATGGTTTGCATTCTACCTTCTTGGCTACAGCCCCCCTCCTGCACCATCTGGAACTGGCTGAAGCTCTTGTTCATGCTGCCCACCCCTTCTGCCATGTTCTGCCTTGTGTGGGCCCACACCAGCACAGATTTACTAAGTACAGAGAGTTCTCCTTTTATTTATTTCTGATTGCTGAGAGGAAAAAAACGCTGCTTCACAGACTTCAGAGTCCTAGCACTTATGTAGAAACAATTAAAAAAAATTGTTTGCACCATCTTCCCCTTGGTATTTAGTGCAGCCCCTTAGGTGTTCTGCTAACACACAACTCCCAGCCTGGACCAGTGTCAGGTGTGAAGTCAGTGGGGTTAGAGGGGTTCGATCCCTGGCCACAAGGGCTGTTCTGTCTCTGTGTCCTTCAGGTTTCCTCTACTGTAGCCCTTATTTTTTTCTTTATTTTTTTGTTGTTTTGAGATGAAGTCTCACTCTATTGCTCAGGCTAGAATGCCATGGCATCAGCCTAGCTCACAGCAACCTCAAACTCCGGGGCTCAAGCAATCTTTCTGCCTCAGCCTCCCGAGTAGCTGAGACTAGCCCACCACAACACCTGGCTAGTTTTTCTATTTTTAATAGAGGCAGGGTCTTGCTCTTACTCAGGCTGGTCTCAAACTCCTGAGCTTAAGCAATCTACCTGCCTTGGCCTAGAGTGCTAGGATTATAAGCATGAGCCAGTGCGCCTGGCTCTGTGGCCCTGAGGCCCTGATCTTTTTCTCTGAGGTCAGGTGTCCTAGAAAGCTCCGGAGTCTTGGAAAGTCTGGTCTCTACTCATCCTTTGTACAAAGGACAGATGCTCTCTTGCTCCTCCTCTCTGTCCCGTCCTCTCTGCTTTGTCTTTCCTCCATCTCGCTCCCCTTTCCTGCCTCTCCATCTTCTTTCCATCTCCAGATTTTCTCACCCTTGTGAGCAGACATCATACAGTAACTATCTATGTGTAATGCTGTATCAAAGCTGTGGCTATTTTCTGCACGCAGATATGATACTTCAATCGGCCTCAGTCATTATCGTTTGGAATACCAGCCATCTGGGAATCTCTCAGATCAGAAATCAGCTTGAGAAGTTGGGCTAGTTCGAAGGTGGGCATCTCCTTCTGTTTTAACTGAAGGTGACAATGAAGAGACTTTTTTGCCTCTTGACATGGGTGTGATGGGAAGAAATAAACAGAGTGGGCTGTGTGGGAGTGGAACTAGCAGTGGAAGTTCCTTTCCTACCTGGGGCTTCTCTCTGTGGTGTTGAACAGTAGGTGCAGGTTATGCTTCCACTAGGGAGCATTTGCCTAGAGCCCTTACCCTTCTTTTCCATGAACCTTTTGTAGCCATTGGCTCTTTTATTTGATCAAGAAGGGGCTCAAAAAGCAGCTGTGAAGCAATTGTCTCCACTTTGTCATCAGGAACCAGCTATCCCAGCCCCGGTCTCTGTTCTGGCTACACCCAGTGAGTCAGTGGTTCCTCTGTCTCCTCTTGCTCCGTTCTGGCAAATGTGGTTCTATCTGCTTGGATCCCCTTCCTCATACTGATCTGCATAGTTAAGACTGATTGTGCTGGAACATTCTGCATTAGTTGGCTCTCCTCTATGTTCTTGCCAGCATCCATGAAAGCTTTTATCTCCTGATTGCCCGTTGACATGTCTGTATCCTCCACTACATTCTGGGCTCTTTGAGAGCAGAGATGCAGAAATGAATCATGCTAGCTCCATTTCTGTCACTTGCTGAGTGAGTGAGTGAATGAATGAAGGAGCAGTTAATGCAACCACATTGGCAAACATGTATATGTGTTCCAACCCTTTTTGATGAAGTAAAATCTCCAGAGGGAAATATATTTACCTGGGATGTAGAGAGGGAAGTTATATAGAGGGGAAGTGTGAACTGTGTTTTCACTGATTGTACAGTATACTACTAACAGTTTTGATTGCTGCTGTAACAAACTGTATAAATTTAGTGGCTAAAAACAACACATATTTATCATCTTGGAGTTCTGAAGGTTGGATGTCTGGAATGAGTCTCCCAGGGCTAAAATCAAGGTATCTTCAGGGCTGTGTTCTGGAGGCTTCAGGAGAATCTCCTTGCCTCTCCAGCTTTTATAGTTGCCTGCATTGCTTTGGCTTGTGGCCCCTTCCTTGTGTTGTTTTAGATTTTTTTCAGCCCTTGTCACTTCTAGCGCTCACTCTGATCTTCTGCCTCTCTCCTATAAGGACCCTTGTATATGAGGTCCATATGAATAACAAAGAATTTCTCGGGGGGCGCCTGTGGCTCATGGAGTAGGGCGCCGGCCCCATATACTGAAGGTGGCGGGTTCAAAATCAGCTTTAGCTGAACTGCAAAACAGAAAAATAACCGGGTGTTGTGGCAGGTGCCTGTAGTCCCAGCTACTTGGGAGGCTGAGGCAAGAGAATCGCTTGAGCCCAAGAGTTGGAGGTTGCTGTGAGCTGTGATGCCACGGCATTCTACTGAGGGCGATAAAGTGAGACTCTGTCTCTACAAAAAAAAAAAAAGAATAATCTCTCATCTCAAGATCCTTAGTTATATCTTCAAAGTTAGGCTCGGCGCCTGTGGCTCAACGGGCTAAGGCGCCAGCCACGTACACCTGAGCTGGCGGGTTCGAATCCAGCCTGGGCCCGCCAAACAACAATGACGGCTGCAGCCAAAAAATGGCCAGGCGTTGTGGTGGGCGCCTGTAGTCCCAGCTACTTGGGAGGCAGAGGCAGGAGACTCGCTTGAGCCCAGGAATTGGAGGTTGCTATGAGCTGTGATGCCATAGCACTCTATCCAGGGTGACAGCTTAAGGCTCTGCCTCAAAAAAAAAAAAAAACAAAGTTCCTTCGATCATGTCTGGTGACATTCATAGGACATGGACATCTTTGGGGAGGTCATTGACCAGCTTAACACATTCAGAAAGCTCCAACCATACCTTCTTATCTGTATGTGTCCAAGTTCTTCCCATCATTCAGGACATGTGTTGTCTCCTCCAGAAAATCTTCTTTGAGTCCTCCCCTTTCTCTCCAGCTAGATGCTCCTCAACCTCAGTCTCTGTTGTGCTCTCACAAGGAGGACTTCTCTGGTCAAACCCAGCCCCTCCTTGGTCTGCGCATCTCTGCACCTTTCCTCTAGGAGCAATGCTGAGGAATTGCTCTCTGGAATGGTCCCAGTTTGACCATTCAAGACCATTCCACTTGTGACCTCTTCCACAAAGCTCCCCTTGCCCCTGTCAGTCTCATGCAGAGACCTCAGATTGGTGAAACTCATGACACCCTCCATTTTAATGACTACCACAGTCCATTCCAGTTCTCTGTTTGCATGTTGATCCATGGCCTAGACAGACAGTGAGCATCGTGGAGCACAAAACTGCCTCTGAAGATCATTACATGCTAAGTGTGGCACAGAGTTTGGCACTTAGCGTGTGTTGACAGAATGGTGTGAAACAATGTCCGCTGTTTGGACTTCCACAGCGTTCATGCTCTGTCACCCTCACCCTACAGAGTCCTGAGCGCCTTTGGACAAGGAGGCAAGTATTCCTTACTCAGGGTGTCCTGACCTGGAGGCTACATCCTAGGGCCTTCTGCCCAGGACTGGAGGCCCTTCACTCTTCCCTGTGTCATGTCTCTTGCCACTCTCTGAAACACAAATCATTTTTAAAATTTGAAATCAAACATCAATTTATTGATTTACATTGTGAAAGAAAACTGCCCGGCTAACTAAATATTATTTCTCTCTCAGACCAAGAAATGTACCCTCCAAAAAAAAAAAAAAAACAAAAAAGAAGGATAGCGCCTGTGGCTCAAAGGAGTAGGCGCCGGTCCCATATGCTGGAGGTGGAGGGTTCAAACCCAGCCCCGGCCAAAAAAACTGCAAAAGAAGAAAAGAAAAGAAAATCTACCCTCAAGGGCAACTTGGCATCACAAAGTTGCTTGGTAAGCAGAGTATTCAGATAACCTCAAAGGGATTGTGTCCAGACTCAGAGGACTGTGCAGGGTTGGGCCAGCTCAAGGCAGACAGGCCATAGCCCTGTGGAGTGCCTTTTCTAGCAAGGAGGACAGCTTGATAGCTGGGCCATCTCCGCAGGACAGATTGTGCTGGGAGCATGCTCAGATAGTCTCAAGGTGCTGGGGTGATCCTGCGCACAGTATGGTCCCTGGTGAGAGAGTTTACTGCAGCCTACTGGGGACACCAGTGATGTTTGACTTGGGTGATTTTCCATCCCTCAAATAACTAATTATGATCCTTTGCTTCCTCCCTCATCTCTCTACCTTCCTCCCTCCGTCCCCTCCTGTGTTCTGCCTTTCTTTCTTTCTTTCTCCTTTCTGGGGGCCTTTTTTTTTTTTCCAGTTATAGTTTACTTACAGTAAAATGCGCACGCACACACACATATCTATATATACCGGAGTGCCAACAAAAAAAATTATACACATTAAGTGATGTTATCTATTATTGCTTTGGAAGTTGAACTGAATTATGGTAGCAATGTGTAGCATGACATTTGCCCAAAAGATGGCATTAATCAAATGAACACTGGCATCACCATGTGATAGGCAGGATAGTCAGAGAAAACAGTCGTTCAAAGAGTGCAAGACCATTTTGAAGTGGTAATTGAAACTCGAGAACATTGTGGAAGTACCAGAATGTAGGAGTGAGTCTGCAGCAGAACCTCCAACATGCCTAATAACTTGCACACGTTCGTGATAAGTTTAAGATGCGTGGTACTGTGTGTGATGGTGCACAGGGGAAGATCTGGGAGGCCTCGCACAGCAGCAAGTCCTGCTTCTGCTATGGTGTTGGAACAGTTTACATGCTTGCCACAGTAGTTTACCAAACAATGTGCATGCGAGACAGGAGTCAGCACAATAAACACATGATGTATTTATTTTTATTTTATTTTTTTTTGAGACAGAGCCTTAAGCTGTCACCCTGGGTGGAGTGCTGTGGTATCACAGCTCACAGCAACTTCCAACTCCTGGGCCTAAGTGATTCTCCTGCCTCAGCCTCCCAAGTAGCTGGGACTACAGGCGCCCACCACAACATCCGGCTATTTTTTGGTTGTAGTTATTATTGTTGTTTGGCAGGCCTGGGCTGGATTTGAACCTGCTAGCTCTGTTGTATGTGGCTGGAGCCTTAGTCACTTGAGCTACAGGTGCCAAGCCACGTGATGCATTCTTGACATACAAATCAGAAAGTTTCATCCCAATATTATTACATACACTGAGACCTGAAAGCCACCTCAGTGAGAACTTGCCAGGACAATGGATAGGATGAGGAGATGTGGTTGTTTCCTCCACATTCTCCTGACTTAACACCCCCTTGATGATGTCTCCCTATAGGGGAACTTAAAAGGATGTACTTTACTGTGAAAACCCGGCTACCCTGGCAGTACCTTGGGAGGACATAGTATTGCACAGCAGTACAAGTGGATACTTTGGTCACTATAATCAGAAGTGTCTGGATGCTAATGGCAACCACTTTGAGTACCTCTTGGAATTGCAGTAGTCCAATGTGACTTGTGTTCATCTTTTGTTATTGGTATATATTTAATATTACAATTTTAGTACAGTTGTTTGCTTTCTTAAAATGTATATGCATTTTTGGGCACCCTCTGTGTGTGTGTACAAATATTTATTTATTTTTAGAGACTAGATTTTTCTATATTGCCCCAGCTGGAGTGCAGTGGCTATTCACAGGCGCAGTCATCACACACTACAGTCTCAAACTCTTGAATTCCTGCAAGCAACCCTCTTGCCTCAATTTCCCGAATAGATGGGACTACACCACACCTGACTAAAATGCATTTATTTTAAATGTACAGCTTAATTTTTTTTTTTTTAAAGAGACAGGGTCTTGCTGTTTTATCAGGCTGAGGTAAAGTTATGGGATCATAGCTCACTGCAACTTCGAAGTTCTGTGCTCAAATGATCCTCCTGCCTTTTCCTTTCAAGTAACTGAGACTTGTGCCACAAAACCGAGCTAATTTTTATTTTATATTTTACATTATATTATGTTTTATTTATTATTATTTTTTTTAAGACAGTCTTACTATATTGCCTTCAGTAGCATGCCATGGTGTCACGGCAACCTCAAATACTTGGGCTTAAGCGATTCTCTTGCCTCAGCCTCCCAAGTAGCTGTACTTTATTTTTTATATTATAATTTTTAAAATTGTAGGTTAATATAAGGCAGCGGTTCTTAAACTGTGAGGTTGCGACCCACAGGAACTATATTAAAGGGCTGTGGCATTAGGAAGATTGAGAACTGTAAGGGTACATGAAATAGGTTATATTGTTTACTTTTGCTACAGAAGAGTTGTATTTGAGTCCTTTACCCATATACCTCTACACTGAATCCGTTAGGTGGGGCTTACTGAGCCCCACTTTCCCCTCTCCTGGAATTTGTGTTTTTCCTTTTGTGTTACAGTTCAATTTCAATAAATTGTAACAAATGTGTACACTTGTGTAACTAGAATCCATTGCTATTAGTTGAGGTTCATTTCTTTCCCTTATGAACAGGTAGTTGTTCTAGAAAGACTTTTCTTTCCCCTTTGAATTACCGTGGTACCTTTGGTGAAATTCAATTAGCTGTAGGTATGTAGTTCTATTTCTGTTGATTGACTGTTTATTTGAACCAGAATCTCACTCTGTCGCCTTGTGTAGAATGCTGAGGCATCATCATAGCTCACAGCAACCTCAAACTCTCTAGTTCAAATGATCCTCTTGCCTCAGTGTCCTGAGTAGCTGGGTCTATAGGTACCCACCACTACATTGGGCTAGTTTTAGAGACAGAGTCTTGCTCTTGCTCAGGCTGGTCTTGAACCCATGAGCTCAGGCAGTCCACCTGCCTCGGCCTCCCAGAGTGCTGCGATTACAGGTGTGAGCCACCATGCCCAGCTAGATCTATTTCTGCACTCTGTTTTCTGCTCCATTCATCCTACTTGTATATCCTCATAATGATAGGATTAATTACTGTTCTTTATAGTAAGCCTTAAAGTTAACTAGCATAAATCTTCTAATTTGTTCTTTATTAGTAGTATTTTGGCTATTCCAGGTAATTTTTTTTTTTTTTTTGTCTTTTATTTATTTATTTATGTTTTTTTTAAATACATGTATTTTATTATTCTTCATTACATTATTTCCCCCCCCACCCGTCCGTGATAAGACAGAATTGATTTACAGAAAAGAATACAGAAAACACCAACGCTCCTGGTAGTGGGAGAGATTTCAAGTAGGG
>CAUYRH010157145.1:0-41479 GCA_963574655.1 Perodicticus potto | reverse complement strand
ACTCCACACAGAGGACTAGAGAGATCAGTAGCTTCTTATTTGACAATGTGAACTTTACTTTATTGGCATTATTATTACTAATATTGCTTAATATTTCGATGCAGTAACCATCTGTTTTCTTTTCTGAATGTATTTATCTTCATTCATTCTTTACGTGGTTTTTGTTTCTAGTCCTTATCTTAAATATTGTTATTACATTTTAAGCCTTTTAAATTCTGTGAAGGCAAAAAGTGGAAACCTAATTAACACATGTATATGTAAAAAAAATAAAAAAAATTTAAAAAAGTTGAATTGATACTTAAAAACCTTCTAAGGAACCAGGTTCCAATGGTTTCATTGGTGAATTTCTTCAAACATCTAATAAATAATACCATTTGCATGTATTCTGTTCCATAAAGTAAAACATTTCTCCGTTCATTTTGTAAGGCCAGCATTACATAGATACCCAAATCAAAGTTATTATAGTAAAGAAAACTACAGAGCAATAGTTCTCACGAACATAGATATAAAGCCTCTCAAAAAGAATACAGCATTACCAAGTTACCAAGTGGGGTTTGTCCTAGGAACACAAAGTTGTTCAGTATCAAAAAAATCAGGCTCGGCACCCATAGCACAGTGGTTACGGCACCAGCCACATGCACCAAGGGTGGCAGGCTTGAACCTGGCTCAGGCCAGCTAAACAACAATGACAACTGCAACAACAACAAGAAAAATAGCCTGGCATTGTGGCAGGCGCCTGCAGTTCCAGCTACTTGGGAGACTGAGGCAAGAGAATCACTTAAGCCCCGGAGCTTAAGTTGCTGTGAGCTGTGAGCTGTGATGTCATCACACTCTATCTAGGGCAACATAGTGAGACCGTCTCAAAAAAAAAAATATTATCTCAAGATTATTTATTAAGTAATCAGTTAATGTGGTTAATTGTGTTAACAGACTAAAGAGGAACATATGATCATTTCAATACACGCAGAAAATCTTTTGCTAAACTTCAAAATTTATATATGTTAAAAACTTGATATGAAACTTCCTTATACAGATTAAGGGCATCTGCAACATCCTGCCAGTCCCATGCTTAATAGTGAAAGACAGAAAGCTTTCCCTGTAAGACCTGGGATAAGGCAAGGACATCCTTTCTCACCATCAATTGGAAATTCTAGACAGTACAATAAGGAGAAAGAAAGGAAAAGAAATGAAAGAAAGAAGAAAAGAATTATCTAAAAACAAAGTATTAGAACTCTTTATTCACAGAAACATAACTGTCTGTATTGAAAATCCTAAAGAATCTACAAAGAAACCCCCCCAAAACACAACCCCCCCCAACTCCTACAACTAATAAATGAGTTTATCAAGGACACAAGATGCAAGAATAATATACATATAAAAATCAACTGTATTTTTTTACCCTAGAAATTGGAATTTAAAATTTTAGAAAGAACACACCCATAAGTAATATTTAGGTATGAATCCAATAAAAATACATGCAAGGTCTTTATGCCAAAAACTATATAACACTGATAAAAGAAATCAAGGGAAAAAATAACTGGACAGTTATATCTTGTTTATTTCTTGGCAGTCTCAGTATTCTCAGAATGTCAATTCTCCCTCAGATTAATCTATAGATCCAATATGATCCAAGTTAAAATCCCAACAGAATGTTTTTGTAGATAGATGTTTAAAAAGGTGACACTTAATTTGTATGGAAAAGCAAGGTGACTGTCAAATAAGAATAGTCAAACAGTTCAGAAATAGAAGAAAGGGAATGGGAATTCAACTTTTTTGACATTCAAAAGGGAATAGTCAAACAGTTCAGAAATAGAAGAAAAAATTGAAGTACTCACACTACTTGATTTCAAGACTTAAATTACTATTGAGACAATGCTGTACTGGCCGAAGGCTAGACAAATAGGTTAATGGAACAGAACAGAAAGCCCAGAAATAGGCCCGTCTTGAACAAGGATGCAAAGATAAATAAAGTGTAGTCTTTTCGACAGATGTACTCAAAATACTGGATGTCCATATACTAAAAGAAGGCCTCCATCCATAATTCATACTTTATAAAATTAACTCAGAAAGAATCCCAAACCTAAATGTAAAACATAAAAGTAGAAAAAAAGCTTGAAAAAGCATATAAGCATTTTTTTCAGTTTTTTATTTTTTAGAGACTGACTCTCACTCTGTCACTCAGGCTAGAGTACAATGGCAACATCACAGCTCACAGCCACCTCAAACTCCTGGGCTCAAGAGATTCTCCTGCCTCTGCCTCCCAAGTAGCTGTGACCACAGGTGTCCTCCATAATGCCTGGCTAATTTTTCTGTTTTTTGTAGAGACAGGATCTCACTCTTGCTCAGGCTGGTCTTGAACACTTGAACTCAAGTGATCCTTCCGCCTCCCAAAGTGTTCTGATTACAGTCCTGAGCCACCATGCCAGGCCGAGCCTATAATAAAAATGTTATGTCCTTGAGTTAGGCAAAGAGGTCTTAGATATAATACTAAAAACATGGTGAGACTCTGCCTAAGAAAAGAAAAAGAAGACAAGACTGAATCGTATCTGGATTTTATCCTAGCATGATATATAAATAGTATCCAATTTACTTTTTCAGGATGTTGGCTACCGGATTGTTCCAACACTATTTATTTATTAAGTAATCCACTTTTCTTTCATAGATTTTAAATCCTGCCTTTATTTTTTGTTTCTTTAGAGACCAGGTCACTTTCTGTCACCCACATTAGAGTACAGTGGTGGGATTATAACTCACTAAAGTCTTGAACTCCTGGTCTCAAGTGATCCTCCTGTCTTGGCCTCCTAAAGTGCTGATATTATAAGCATGAGCCTCCATGACCTGCCTTAAATCCCGGTACTCAAATATAGACAAAAGAATGAGACTCTGACAAAAAAAACTTCTGCCTTTAACATATAAGTTGCAACTTGTATTGGAATTCTTTCTGACCTTCTACTTTTTTTTTTAAATCTATTTGTCTATTTATTGTGACACCATATTATTACACTATTTTAATTTTACAGCTTTGTAATATGTTTTAATATCTGAAAGGTCTTATTTCCCTCTTAATAGTCTTATTTTCAGGACTTCCATCACTATTTTTGTTTATTTACTTTTGTTTTCTTTTTTTTGAGACAGAGTCTCACTTTGTCACCCTTCATAGAGTGCTGTGGCATCATAGCTCACAGCAATCTCAAATTCTCGGGCTTAAGTGATTCTCTTACCTCAGCCTTTCAAGTACTTGGGACTACAGGTACCCACCATGATATTCAGCTATTTTTAGAGATGGGGTCTTGCTCCAGCTCAGGCTGTCCTTGAACTCCTGAGCTCGGACAATCCATACACCTTGGCTTCCCAGAGTGCTAGGATTACAGGCATGAGCCACTGTGTCCAGCCCTTGGTTGGTATGTTTATTGGGATGGTATTAAACTGATAGATTAATTTAGAAGGAGCTACATGTTTTATCTGTCTTTCTGCTAGTAAAAGGGTCCCATTTCTTTACATTTTCTTTTGTTTTCCTTAGTAGTGTGTTTAAAATTTTCTTCATATAAATCATACCCATTTCTTAAGTTTATTTCTAGGTCATTTTTTATGGTAAAACATCATACTATGAAAATGGGAAATTTTCTTCCATTACGTCTTCTGACTGATGGTTTTTAGTGCTCCCAGTTTTACAAATGAGTAGACTAGATGTTAAGAGACATGACTCAGTCACAATCTAACCATACTGGGCAGCGCCTGTGGCTCAGTGAGTAGGGCGCCGGCCCCATATACCGAGGGTGGCGGGTTCAAACCCGGCCTCAGCCGAACTGCAAAAAAAAAAAAAAAAAAAAGAAATAAAAAAACCAATCTAACCACACTAAGTGCCAGAGGTAGAACTTGACCCCAGGGCTTCCGATTATACGTCATGCACCAACTTGTGGACAGAAGCCATTTACTCTTAACTATGTATACTTTGGTACATATCTTTGTGATTACGCTCAAGGCTTCTTCCTCCTTAGAGCTTAAAAGAAACTCAAGACATGATCTAAGCCAGTCTCATTTTATTCCTAAGCATAGTGCAAACTTCTTAAGCAGCAGTTATTTACAGACGCCCGAGGGAAAGAAAGCATCTGTATGCTTTTTTCACCTGTTTGACTGACGGATTCCTTTTTCATGAGAGCAGTTTAAGAGCACAGGGGAAGTTTTGCTCCATCAGAGATGAAAGTGATGCTTCCCAGCCTGGATTTGTGTTTTTCTTTTACTCACCCCCTGCTGAATTTTTTCATGAAACCCAAATGACAAGGGCTGTTTCTATTTTATATACCTGTATAAAACACTCCATGTTGCTCTGCTACCATAAAATGCACAACAAAAAGATTTTTTTTCTCTCTCATCGTTTTATTTTACTTTAAAATAACTTCAGCTTTGTTGACTGGGGTGTTAAGATTCTTCCAAAGAAGCCAGGGATGGAAAGGTAGACAGTCAATACTATCAGCGGCCTGCAGGGGGAGCTCGGTGTTTTTTTTCCGCCCCCATCTGCTAGGGGATTGGCATCGTCCTGTGGCTTATGAACTATGTATTTTTGAGGACTCAAGATAGTTTTTCCTTTCTTTGCAGCTTCATCATGTAACGGATTACCATTTTGCGAGAGGGGTCAGCGCATAGGTGGGACTTTAGTCAAATGTCCTCTGTAGAGTTTCTGAAAAGCACTGGAAAAATCTCCTTCTGGGGATGGACCACAGCTCATCTTCTGGCTTCTTGAGAATTTACCATCCTTGGGGTCTCCAGGGAGCGCCGTTGCTGGTTCCATTTGCCGTGATAGCCTTGCCATCCTCTTTTAAAACGAGCGTTTAAAATTGTAAATGTAACACACACTCATTGTGGACGATTTTGTAAATGGAAAACACATGAAAGGTATAGAAGAAAACGATTGCCCATCATCCCCAGCTCAGAACTAACCACTGTTCCCACACTCCCTTCACATCTCTTTATGGGGAACTATCCCACCTGCAATAGCTCTGTAATTCTCGCTTGAAAAATCTTGAGCATTAAAAAAAAAAAATAATAAAATAAATAAATAAATAAATAAATAAAAGAAAAAAAAGAAAAGAAAAATCTTGAGCATTAAAAAAAAAAATAAATAAATAAAAGAAAAAAAAAAAAAGAAAAATCTTGAGCATTTTCCCACTGACAAATCCATGTCCAGGCGATTTTCCAAGCTGGAGAGAAGGGTCAGGGCAGGAATAACCTGGCATCCACAGAAACTTCTGCAACTGGGGCCCAGATAGACGGGAAATCTGAACCTCCTCTCTCTGTGTTTGGAATTAAGCCGAGGGAAAGGTTCATCAGAGGGCAGCGTGTGCCTCAGTTTCCCAGGTCATCTAACCTAACCTCTAAAAGGCTCACTCGTGAATTTTTTTGCAGTGTATGTGATGGCAAAGAACAGGTTTGGTCAGCACTCTGACATTTCATGTGACATACTTGTGACACTTCGCCTGTCATGAAACTGGTGTCTCTGGGGAGTTTCCCCTCTGACACAGCCACCACATATGGCTCCCTCAGCTTTCTGCCTCCTTCTCTGAGAAGGGAGACTGTGGAGTGGGTGAAGACTATGTCATTGGCTTTTGCTTCTGTCTGTGGGGAAAGTGTGAATTTTTGAAAAACTCGTAGCTCACGCTTCCCTCAGACAGGAGATATTTGTTTCCAGGAAACTAGAAGAGATAGAAAGAGCTTAGCAGCAAAGCGCCCCTGGAGAGACTGGAGGCACATACAGAATCCCCCAGCTTCCTTCGCATTTGTAATCTGATGTCTGTTAGTTTCTCTAGCTTGAAGGAGCAGGCCCTTTAGGCCCCTGCAAGCAAGTGGCAGAATCTCATTTCCAGATGCCTGCTCACTTCTGTGTCGGTGGTGAAAAGCAGACGGAGGAAGGTAAGAATCAGGAGGGATGGTACTTCCTGATTCCTTGATCCAGGTAGATCGTGCAGGGGACTTTTCTCTATGGGTTTATGGGACATATTCCCTTCTCTCAGTCTTTCCTGTGTAAGAGAAAGAATTCTTTTTTTTTTTTTTTTTTTTTGTAGAGACTGAGTCTCACTTTATTGCCCTCTGTAGAGTGCTGTGGCATCACAGCTCACAGCAACCTCCAACTCCTGGGCTTAGGCGATTCTCTTGCCTCAGCCCCCCCAGTAGCTGGGACTACAGGCACCCGCCACAATGCCCGGCTATTTTTGTTTTGCAGTTTGGCCGAGGCCAGGTTTGAACCCGCCACCTTGGGCATATGGGGCCGGCACCCTACTTGATGAGCCACAGGTGCCACAAGAAAGAATTCTTTTTAAAGAATCTTTTACAGAAGTCTTTAATGACTACAGATGGGGGGGGGAAACCACCTGTCAAGCAATCTCCTCAGAGTTGAAGTTAATGCAGTTTAGACAAAGTTTAGGGGTTCTAAAGAAGAAAGGTTTATGGGAACTTAGATGCCTTCTGAATTAATTAAATAAAGTGAAACAAATAAATAAGCAGATAAATAAAATTCTAAACACTAATTAAATGTGGAACACAGGCTGGGGCAAAAAATAAAAGTCTTTTAAAAAATGTTATTTGGGGCCATGCCCGTAGCTCAGTGGGTAAGGCGCCAGCCACATACACGGATGAGGGCAGGTTCAACATGGCCCAAGCCTGACAAACAACAATGTTAACTGCAACAAAAAATCCAGTCATTGTGGCAGGCGCCTGTAGTCCCAGCTACTTGGGAGGCTGAGCCAAGAGAATTGCTTAAGCCCAAGAGCTTGAGGTTGCTGTGAGCTGTGACGCCACAGCACTCTACCGAGGGTGACAGCTTGAGACTCTGTCTCAAAAAAAAAAAAAAAAAGTTATTTGCGTTTTCTCAGGTTGATTTCTTCTTGCTAGAATGTTTCCCTGCTTAATGAAGCAAGGTCTCCTTAGCATTCCAACATTTGACAGTAATAGGATTCATGGCAGATTAAAAAAAAACAAACTAAAATCCACTTGAAGAGCAGCATTTTAATTCGAGGAGCACAGCAATTGTAAAGTGTCCTGGACACAGTCGACCTATAAACTGCTTTTGTAAGTGTTGCTGAGAAGGTTCCAGATAAGCCAAGGAAAGTCAAGGGCAAAAAAGCTTGACCTCTCTAAAGAATCTTGTCAGCTTTATGTCCAAAAAGGCTGAGGGTTATTTCCTGAGGGTGAGGTTGGACCTGAAATGGCTGTCAGCCTCCTCAGACAGCCTGTTCAGACTTGGGCAAGTTGAGATGAAAGATGTTTTTTCAACAGGAAACATTTTCTAAAATTCGGTTATGCAGGATGTTTCCATTCAGATGGAAAGATTGGTTCACTGATTAAAATGCAAGACTACAAAGTAACATTGTGGGTGAACAGCCCCTCTGTCCTCCAGACTTTATTTTGGTGTTGGAAAGGGACACCGTAGAGCCTTGATTAAAGACTGAGAACCCCAAGGAAGGGTCTCAATGAGTCACTTTGATAAAATTACTGGGACCTCTGCTAGGATGAATGAATTTATCTGTGGATCAGAGAAGTCTTCTCAGACTTTGTGTAATCTTGTCAATGGAGGGGATTATGCTTTAGATCTGTGTCAAAGGCAACGTCATTGCTGTGAACTTTATTTAACAAAATAAAAAGTACCAAGAAGAACATAAAGGAAGACGATACTGATTAAGTGTTTAAGTTAATGTCCTTGAATTCGAGGTTGCTTGCCCTAAAACGATGGTGTCTGTCACACGGTGGGCAAACAACCCACCATGTGTGTTCAATCAACATTTGTTGCATGAATTGAATGAGTCACCATGGTCTCCCACTATGGATTTTACACCTGGGCCCATTTCCTCAGATGACATAAAGGAAATATATGTGTGACGCCACAAGGAATTGAGTGTCTTCTTGGGTTGGCCCAAGAGAACAAAAGGTAGGCAGCTGACCCAGGACAGCACACACACCAGCCAAGCCATGCAGCTGGGCTGGAGGAAAAGAACGTGTCTGGCTCGGGTGTTGGGGAAACATGGCGTTGGACCAGGAAGCCTCAGAAACAAAGGAGCTTCCTGCCACGCTGGCGGGCGATCATCTTCTTTCTTCTCCTTTTTTTTTTTTTTTTTTAAAGGATAAACCAATTAATCCTCCTCCCCCAGCTTTAATTCAGATAAAACTGACAAGTAAAAATTATATATATTTAGAGTGCATACGTGATGTTTTGAACAACATATGCATGGCAAAATGATTAAATTGAGCTGTTTGATCCATCCCCTCACAAACACATCTTTTTTAATGATCAGAGCCCTGGAGATATACCACTTACTCCCTTAGTGATTTCCAAGTATCCATCATTATTCCCTGGTCTCCGTGACGTACGATGGGCATTGTCCCGTCTAACTGCAATTATCCCTTTGCCCAACATCTCCCTGCTCCCCCTGCCTATTATCTACTTTTCCTTTTGTCTTAGAAGCTCTACCCCTCACATTACCTATTACCTGCACTGATTTCTTTACTCTTCAAATTATGAGTTCTTTGTTTCAAATTACACCTGTAATATCTGTTCCTTACAGAAATATGAAAACTGAAGGGCAGAGAAGAAGGTCACCCTAATCCTGGTACCAGAGAGGAGATTGTTAATAGTTCAGCATCCGATGCATTCATCATACACAGCATGGAAATTTAGATACGTGTTCCTGTATCTAAATATGCCTCTCTACAAATAGGATTTTCGTACTAGCATAGGTATATGTTTTTACAGTATTAGGATTTAGGATACATATTGTTTCATATGCTTAGTGTTATATTATCCCCCTATATTAGTGTTATATTATCCCCTTATATTTTTTATGGCTACATAACCTAACCATTGCCATGGTGGTTCTGGGGACAGATTCCTTTAAGTTGAAAGCTGGCTCTTAGCTTATCCATTTCTTTCTTTTCTTTTCTTTTCTTTTTTTTTTTTTTTTTTGAGGTTTTTGGCTGGGGCCGGGTTTGAACCCACCACCTCCAGCATATGGGGCCGGCACCCTACTCCTTTGAGCCACAGGCACCGCCCGCCCGAAAGAAGAGTTTTTTTTCTTTTTTTTTTTTTTTGGAGTTTCGGCCGGGCCGGGCTTGAACCCACCACCTCCAGTATATGGGGCCAGCATCCTACTCCTTGAGCTATAGGTGCAGCCCTTCTTTTTTTTTTTTTTTTTTAGACAGAGTCTCACTATGTTGTCCTCAGTAGAGTGCTGTGGCTTCAAGTTTGGAGCTTATGGGCTTAAGCAATTCTCTTGCCTCTACCTCCCAAGTAGCTGGGACTACAGGCGCCCATCACAATGCCCGGCTATATTTTGGTTGTACTTGTCATTGTTGTTTGGCGGGCCCGGGCTGGGTTCGAACACGCCAGCTCCAGTGTATGTGGCTGGCGCTCTATCCACGGAGCTACAGGCGCCAAACCTATCCATTTGTTTCTTGGGTGACTTCAGGCAAGTTCTGTGTACTTCAGTTTTCCTATTCCTGAAGTGAGGATGATACTAGCATCTCCCCCACATAGTTATAATAGAGATTAAATCATGGTAAGCAGTGAAGATTTAGAATGCTACCTGGTGCATAAACTCTTAATACATATTATAAATATGTATTAAATATAAACATTGTAAATATTGTCTCTTATTAGGAGCACTAATTAAATTAGCAGCAGTAATTTAATAGCTGTCTTAATTTTTTTTTTTTGAGACAGAGTCTCACTATGTCACCCTTGGTAGAGTGCTATGACATCACAGCTCACGGCAACCTCAAACTCTAGGGCTTAAGCAATTCTCTTGCCTCAACCTGCCAAGTAGCTGGGACTACAGGCATCCGTCACAATGCCTGGCTATTATTTTATTGTTGTTGCTGTTGTCATTGTTGTTTAGGTGGCCTGGGCCGGGTTCAAACCCGCCACCCTTGGTGTATGTGGCTGGCACCGTAACCACTGTGGTATGGGCTCCGAGCCAACAGCTATCTTAATTGATGAATATTTATATCTCAGGTTATTGATTAGAACATCTTGTAGGAAAAGTTTTGCATACCTATCTGATTATTTTTTCAAAGTATAATTGCTGGGTGCATATTAAATTTTAAAGCTTTTGATCTATTTTGCAAACTGTACTCCAGAAATTTTGCACCAATTCACTTTATAGTCGACATGTAGAAAAAAAATACCAATTTACTTCCTTCGGTTCTAAAGATTGTCATTTAAAAATCCATATGTGAATTCATTTTTTTTCTTTAATTAGTGAAGAGGCTAAGAATCCTTCCCATATGTTCAAAGTCAGCTGTATTGAATCCTTTGTGGGCTGCTTCCCTTCTCTTAAATTGAATTAAATCTAACAGATAAATTTAATCCATTTATGTCATACTTATTATTATCTTTTCCAATATTTTTATATCCCATATTTATTGTGATTTAAACGCTTGATTTCTACCATCTTCTGTGTTTTCTGTTTCCAAGATATATACATATTATATATATTTCTTCTGGTTGTGTCCTTTTCTGCTTTCTCCTGGAATGACTGAATTTTCTGAATTCCCTTCTGTTACTTATTATGCTGTGGCTGCTTTGGAAATTCTGGATTTTGTTTCTGTTCTTTTAGTGATTACCTTCCAATTTTTAACTGTGTACCTGTTCTCTTTTTTTGTTTGTTTGTGTTGCTTTCCACTTGCACAAAACATAGACCTTGGAATGCTTCACTTACTACCCCGTCTGACTCTCCTCAATCAAACCCATTATTGTTTTCTCATATTTAACGCCACCGTCGTCATTTTTTAGACCGCCGCTGACTCTTGTTTACACTTAATCGAATGCTTACCACTCTCACTGGTTCCCATCGCTGCTTACATCAGGTTTGTTTCTTCTGGGTTCGGTTACTTCATTCCTGAGGAAAATCCTTTAAGATGTTCCCTCAGAGAGGCTAAAGCATTACGATGTTCTTGGTCTTGGCTTATCTGAAAATAGTACCCTTATTCTTGAACAACAGTTTCAGTGGATATAAAATTCTAGATTGAGTGTTGGATTCTTCCAGCATTTTGAAAATGTATTTCCATTGTCTTTTGGCTTTTATTGCTGCCATTTGTAGTGTGTCTACTCTCAGTCTAAAGAATGCCCTCTCTGGTGGCTTAAACGTTCTTCTCTTTGTCTTGGGTTTTGAGGTTTTATCATGATGTGTTCAGGTATGGACTTGCTTTATTTCTTTTGCTTGGAGTGTATTATACTTCTTGAAGTCACTGCATTGTGGCTGTGATACAATTATTTCCATTCTGTCCATGAATGTTGACCCTCTTCATTCTCTTAATTCTCTCTTCCTGAAACTTCTATTAGATATATGCAGATGTTTTCATTCTACCCAAATTGTCTCTTCGCTTCTCCTTGATATTTTGTCTCTCTTGATCTGTGTGTTACCTGTTGTATAATTTCTTCATGTTTACTTTTCAGTTCACTGATTCTCTGACTAGCTGTGTCTAATCAGGTGAAACCCAGCTACTGAGTCTTTGATTTCCATTACCAGATTTTTATTCCTAAAATTCTTACTTGGTTATTTTAAAAATTTTGTCTGATTTTATTTTTGATAATGTTTTATTATCTTCTCCCTGTTTTGAATTCCTTTCTTTTTGATATTAATCTTGTTGAGTATCCTCAGTGTCTAATCTAGAAGATGATGCCCTTTTCTGAAATTCTGAGGTTCTAATGTTGTTGTTTATTATGCCTGTTGTTTCTAAATCATAGTGGATTATTTCCTCAGGCATTTCACAAGCTTTGTTTGCGAGCTCATCCTTTGTGGAAATCTTGTACAGCCTGAGTTCAGTGCCCTTGAAGTTTTTATTGGCTGGAACCATATTAATATTCTTTTTTTTTCTTATTGGGTTTTCTTGAACCACGCGAATGGTGTGGATTAGAACCCCAAATCTGAATGAAGTGCAATTAGCAATGTGCAAGCTTTTCTGTCATGCTTCTGTGATATTACATGAATATTTCTCTAGTCTTATGTTTTCTTGAGGGTATTATCCCTTAAATATTCCTACTTGGTGTGGGAGTCTTGACTTTTCTTAGCTTGAGTGGGACCCAAACATTGCCTCCCGTCTTAGCAGGAGTATTAAAATCCAAGGCCACTGAAGTGGATGACCTCTGGCAGTCACAGTATCAGCTCACAGGCTCACTGCTCTGGTATTTAGCTTACTCTTTATTTCTGACTTCTGGGATTTCCTTTATTTTCCTGCAAGCTGCCTTTAAAATCATATTTATCCTATTATACCCCAGATGACCAGATGTTTTCAATGGTTTAGCTTTCAAACCGTTTTACTAAAAATGGAAGTTCCCCCTCCTTGGGTTCAATTGCAGCTGACATAATTTTTCCTGTAATTGGAGCTAAAGAACCACCTGTACATTTCCCCCGCCAAAGACTTGAAAGCCTGAATTCTTATAGTGAAGAGAGGGTTTTCACGTTGCCCAGAAGTTGTACAATGTGATGGCCTTGGATACATGTTCAAAGAAAGGTATAGCTCAGAATGTGCTGTGCCTAGACTCCGGGAGTCCTCATTACTAAGAGGAAGGAGAAAGTGACAGGCTTGTCTTCATCCCAGTGCTTTGAAATGAGTCCTACCCTCCTGGAAAGAAAAGTCCTATGAGGAAATGTTGCACGTCCAAGGTGGCTCTCAGCTTCAGAAAGGTGGGCTCTCATAATCTACCTGGCGTAGTATGCTGACTGAGAGGTACAGTTACGGAACGTTCACCTTCTAGTCAGAAGCTGCTGGCAGAACACTTCACACCAGCCTGGATTTGAGTGTAAAGTGTTTCAGTTTAGAGGAAGATCTGGTGGAGGTGTTATGCTAATGTTGCATATTACGAATAATAGTTATTCTAAATTGCAAGACTACAAACCACATCTGTGCTAGCCCAGCCAATCAAGTTAGGAAGGGAAACTCAGTGTGCAAAAAGGTCATATGGAATTAATGCCACCGGGACCTCCTGTGCTCTAGAGAAATGCTGGTTTAGCAGTTAGTCTTAAAAAGTTGAAATAAAAGACAGTTTAAAGAATAAAGAGATAGTTTTCAGAAGAAAAATCTAAGTTTCCATGCCTTTTATTTGATACACGTGACCAATTTTTTAGAGTGGCAAGAATTTTGGTTAATTCCATCACAGGTGGCCTGGAATTAAATAAATCAGATCAAATTTTTGGACAAATTGGTGGTCAGAAAGAGTGCCATTAGGCTTTCCAATAGTTCACTGACTTGGGGAAGAATCTCTTTTACATAACTCAAATATTTAGGGCAGCCTAGGGTCCCCCAGAAATGGGCCAGTGACTGGCGTATCATCTATCTCATTATTAAATCCATCTGAAATCAAGGCAGACAACATCATGGGATTTCCTGGCTCAGGAACTATGACTATAAAATCTTCCTAAATCTTCAGCTAGACTTCCTTTTGCAGATATCCTTGTATTCCGTGTGATGCTGTGACTGTGTGTCTGTCAGTGGAACGTGAGCAGGAGTGTGCATCTGTCTCTTCCAGACTACTTCACAGGCAAACTTGTACTTCCTCTCCTGGGGGCTTGGGATGGCAAGACCCAGGCAACGTTGGAAGCCAGCTGTTGAAGGGGGTGGAGCAGCCATCAGCCTGGGTTCTTGTAGGACAACATGGGGTGGAGTTGCCCCTGGAACCTCCGTCATCTGTTACATTTCCATGGTGCAGAGTCAGTGCACGTTTGGGTCTATATTGTCACAGCCTCGCCTCTCTGAACTAATACAGAGTATATATAATAAGGACACCTCGGATATTCTCAGCCTCATGAGACCCCGGTGTGGCTGCTTCCAGACAGAATCGGTTCCCTGGTGTTACTGATAAAAAGGGGTCTGTAGTGTCTCTGGCCCCCACCTGAGACTGGAACCTATGCTTGCTCTCTCGCTGTCACCCACAGCAGCTTGGTCACCGACCAGCATTTGTCTAAATGCACCTACTGATTTTGGAAACCTGATTATTCAGATCCCCGGGCATCTGAAACCAGGCTATGTGTTCCCCTGCCGCACCCTCCGGGACCCTTGGGTTTGCCTTGGAGATCTTTAGAGGAGAAAGAACATTATTTTCACATTAGAATAAACATTAATGGGCAGGAGGCAAAGTTGGATGAATTTCAAAGACCAAGCACAAGACTTCAAACGGATTTTGAGCTTACATTTGCAGCTCTGGATCAAGCCCTTGGACCTCCCCTGGGGTACTTGCTCAACTTGATGCTTTGAGTTGTCAGCACGTAGTTCCTTTATTGTTATTATAAGGGATTTTTGGTTTTAATTCAATAGCCAAATATTTTCTCCCAATACAGTGCAAGCACCTGATTCAAAGTTGTTAAATATGATTAGAACATCAGATTATTTGTTATTGGTCTCTGTTCTCTTTCTTCATTACCCTTCCTGTCCTCCATCCCCTCAAAAAAGGAGGGAAGACAGAAATTTACTACCCAAGAATAGAAACTATGAAGTAGATTTTTTTTTTTTTTTTTTTTGAGACAGAGCCTCAAGCTGTCACCCTGGGTAGAGTGCTGTGGCATCACAGCTCACAGCAGCCTCCAACTCCTGGGCTCAAGTGATTCTCCTGCCTCTGCCTCCCAAGTAGGTAGGACTATAGGCGCCCACCACAACGTCCAACTATTTTTTTTGGTTGCAGCCGTCATTGTTGTTTGGTGGGCCCAGGCTGGATTCGAACCCACCAGCTCAGGTGTATGTGGCTGGCGCCTTAGCCGCTTGAGCCACAGGTGCTGAGCTTTCTTTTTTTTTTTTTTTTTTGAGACAGAATCTCACTCAGTCGCCCTTGGCAAAGTGCCATGTTGCCACACAGCTCACAGCAACCTCAAACTCTTGGGCTTAAGCAAGTTTCTTGCCTCAGCCTTCTAAGTAGCTGGGACTACAGGTACCCACCATGACGCCCAGCTATTTTCTTGTTGTAGTTGTCGTTGTTGTTTGGTGGGCCCGGGCTGGATTTGACCCCTCCAGCTCCGGTGTATGAGGCTGGCACCCTAGCCTCTGAGCTATAAATGCAAGTCTCCCAGCCAATATTGGGAAGGACCAGGCTTCTCTATCAACCTTGCCCTCAGAAGCCCCCTGCCCTCACCTGAGGCACTCCCGGCTCCCCAGGCACCTACTTCTTGCAAACGTGGGGACCCCTTAAGCCTATGACTTGCTGCATTTCTTCACCCTCAACCCAAATGAGCGTTGAGTCTGTAAGGTAGAATCACCCATACTCTAGCCATCTTGGGCAGTGTGGCCTGCTCTGAGCAGTCTTATATTACCCTTGTCGGGCACTTTTTTTCCCCCTTTCATAAGTTCATGTCTTCTCCTGATAGCCAGCAATCTGGCTAACATCCACTTGGGGAGAGAACGGTCTCTCCAGGACCTGGCAGCAGATCAGCAAAGACCTTCTTGTTTCCTGGGAGTGGACCCCACGGCAGCCACTCCCACAGGATCCCAGCCATGTTTCTCTGCGGCACCCGCAGCCATGTGGCACATTCTGCAATTGCCAGACATTTGTTTACTTAGCTCAGGGACATGTTCTCTGAGAGAGCAAAATACGCCCAAGGTCAGATTTACTTCCAGAAAGGGCCGGAGTGAAGCTGGTGGAAATGAGCCAGCACCAGCAAGGGGCCCAGGAGCAGCACCCTGACTCATGCTCCCTAGGGACCCGTGAGGCTGGGACTGGATCCTCCTCCTCCCGCCAGATCCTGGGCACTGAGTGCTCCATTTAGATGACAAGAACTGAGAGCCAGGAGAGGGGGTGATAGAAGGGAGGGCGAGGTGGGAGAGGCTGGCAGGTTGGATATTTTTGGAGATGCCGGGATCTTGCTCAGGGGTAGGTCGGCTTGGAGCTCTAAGAGCAAAATCCAGCAATATTTACAAATGAGAATCTCCCAATTTAAGAAATTCTTATTTGGAATACATAGTATATCCAGAGGAACAAAATCTCCGAAGTGGACAAAAGGGTCCACTTCCTCCCATCCCCATGACACTCACTTTTCTTTCCCCAAAGCAACACTTCCCTAGTTGCTTATTTATCATTCTATATGCAGATAGGAGCATATGCATTATTTATTTTTGCTTATCTGTTTATATTTCACAAATGGCACATTCTATACAACTTTCAGTTATGATACTTTTGGCTGCAAGTAATAGGAAATCTCTATGAAAATAACTTACTTTATTTTATGTAACAAGAAGTTCAGAGGCAGGTGGTTCCAGGTGGCTCCCAGGATGTGTTCAATCATAACTTTCTTCTTCAGCGTCCTTTGGAAGAACTGCATTTGCTGTCTTTGCCACAGCCAGCTGGGCAAACACCCCCTGTGTCATTTCTCTCCCCAAGAGATTGAGAACTAAGCTGGAGGCAGGGCCTAGTCTGGAGCTTTCCTGAGGACACTCACATGGCCTACGTGGTGAGTTGTGGCTAGTGACAGAAGACCTGGGCCCAGAGCCTCTAAAATCAAATTGCTGGGTAAGTTCTTTTTCAGATATTTCTTCTCTTTGATGAGGTGAGTTCTCCCTGGGCCAGCTCTTTCCAGGAGGATTAGAATGACGTTCTAGGATAGCAGAAATCCTTTCATCAGGACCTGTGAGTTACCATAGCATTTCCCCCACTGTTTCCTGGAACCAGGCCTTGTCCAACCTTCCCCTCCTCCAGCGATGCCTTTTAAGTGTCTCAAGATTTCAGGGCCCAACATTCGTTTTCTGTTGGCTCAAACACAGACTGATGACTGCTCTCTTCAGGGAGTATAACTCTGAGCTTAGGGAACCCAGCCCTGGAGCCCCAGTCTCTGTGCAAGTCCACAGTTAGGTGGTGAATACACAGAAGCTCCACCAGAATCTTCCAGGAGGGACACATGTCCTTCCCTCCTACAGCAGTGACTGGCATAGAGGACGGGGAACACCGGATTCGGGCTATCTGAACTCAGCTTCAATTCTGGCCTGTGTCGTACCAATCTTAAGAAATCACTAGAGCAACCTGGGCTTGGTGGTGGCTTGTAGGCCTATAATCCCAGCACTTTGAGAGGCTGAGGCAAGAGGATCACTTGAGGCCAGGAGTTTGAGACCAACCTTGGGCAAGAGCAAGACCCTGTCTCTTGCAAAAGAATCAAAATTTTAAAAAGGAGCCGGATGTGGTGGTACATAGTTGTTGTCCCAGCTATTCAGGAGGCTGAGGCAGGAGGATCACTTGAATCCAGGAGTTCAAAGTCATAATGAGTTTTGATTGCATCACTATACTCTGGTCTGGATGACAGTCTGAAATGCCGTTTCTTAAAAAAAAAAACACAAAAAAAGAGATCACTATTCCCTAATTGTCCAGTTGTGATCTGACAGCCACTTGAAGTCTGGTGGAGCTGCTTTTAGGATAATGAGGGTTATGATTCTATATTAAAACTATGTTTCTGCTTCCTTTTGGGAGCAAGTTAATTTCTGTATGTTACTCAACACAATCGTTCACATCAATGCTTCAACGAGAGCAGCTCCAGCCATGCCACTCATTCTTGTCAGTTTTGGTTCTGCTGAAAATGGGGAAACTTAAAATGATATTGGTCAGAGGCAGTGGCTCATGCCTATAATCCTAGCACTCTGGGAGGCCGAGGCAGGTGGATTGCTTGAGCTCAGGAGTTCAAGACCAGCTTGAGCAAGAGCGAGTCCCATCTCTACTAAAAATAGAAAAACTAGTGGATCCTTGTGGCACACACCTGTAATCCCAGCTACTTGTGAGCCTGAGGCAAGAGGATAGCTTGAGCTCAAAAGTTTGAGGTTGCTGTGAGCTATGATGCCACAGCACTCTACCCAAGGTGACAGAGTGAGACCCCGTCTCAAAACAAAAAAAATAAGATGTATATTTTGCCCTGTGACAGAGTGCACAGATTAAAAATTTTTAAAGTCTCCAATTTACCATACTCCTGTCACGTGAGTGCTTGGGCAGGACTAAGCACAGAATCAGCCAATGGGCTGGTTACCAATGGTAACATGAACTTGGAAGGTTGAGTTAGGAGACATCTCATTATGAAATGTGTGCGTGGCCCTGTAATGAGAATATCTCCGAGTCACACAGCCAGGTTCAAAGTGTGGCCCAGAGTTTAACTAGCCACATGACTTCATTTTTCTCATGTGTAAAACTGGGCTTATAAGAACTTTTGGGGATTTTTTCTTTTTTCTTTTTTCTTTTTTTTGAGACAGAGCCTCAAGCTGTCACCCTGGATAGAGTGCCGTGGCATCACAGCTCACAGCAACCTCCAACTCCTGGGCTCAAGCGAGTCTCCTGCCTCCGTCTCCCAAGTAGCTGGGACTACAGGCGCCAGCCACAACGCCCGGCCATTTTTTGGTTGCAGTCGTCATTGTTGTTTGGCAGGCCGGGGCTGGATTTGAACCCGCCAGCTCAGGTGTACGTGGCTGGCGCCTTAGCCGCTTGAGCCACAGGCGCTGAGCCACTTTTGGGGATTTTAAATAAGAAATCTTTGGTACAGTGGCTAAATAAATGTGCATTATCAAAATGAAAAATTCTAGGGAAATAGGACTTGCTACCACTTCTAAAGGAAAACTACACTAATAAGCATGAAAGATGTGAAGAAAAGCAAGCCTTCTATAAGAAACACACACTTTATAGGATTATAAAAATAATATAGGTGAAAGAACCTTTTTAAACTGTGAAGAGATGCCAAAATTTGAAAATGTTTTATTATTACCATTGTTATAGCATCGGCCCAAGTTAGATCTTCATTCTTGAAGAGTTTCATTCTGTCTTATCAGATACTTTTTTTTTTGAGACAGAGTTTCATTATGTCACCCTTGGTAGAATGCCGTGGCGTCACAGTTCACAGCAACCTCAAACTCTTGGGCTTAAGTGATTGTCTTGCCTCAGCCTCCCAAGTATATGGTACTACACACAGCTGCCACAACGCCCGGCTACTTTTTGTTATAGTTGTCATGGTTGTTTAGCAGGCCCGGGCCGGGTTCGAACCCGTCATCCCCGGTGCATGTCGCTGATGCCCTAACCACTGAGCTATGGGCTTATCAGACACTTCTGCTGGGTGTTGGTTAGGCATAGAGCAGTGGCCAGTACAGACGTAGCACCCTCATGGGATGTGGAGTGTAGGGACAATAAGCACCAGTTACACAGTGGTGGAAGTTAAAGACCCAGGGCGCTATAGAACTAGAACAAAGGCAGGCCTAACCTTGCGGAAACTCAGAGGCCTTCCCTGAAGTGATGGCTTAATAAACAGACCAGCTATGTGGAAGTCATCAGAGCTAAGGCGGGGCCTGGGGCAGGCAGGTGCCCCCATGTCCCAGGCAGAGTGAACAGCCTATGCAAAGGTCTGGTGACATGAGACAGCAGGGCATAGATGAGGAACTTAAAGACCAGTGTCAGTGATGTCAGCTAAGGACAGGGACGAGCAATCACAGGAAGAGGCAAAGGATTAGTGCTTTATTAACAAAAAGAAGCGCACAAAAGTCGTCTTTGGAGGGGAAGATAAATGTCTTAGAACATGTCACAGCAGAAGTGTCAGGCACAATCTCTGAAGCAGGCTCCCTGAGGACTTTCCAGGGGACCCAGAGTGTCCTGCCTCCCCTGGCCAGCACGGTTTGGAAGTGTCAGCAGCCTTGGCGGGGGGCACGGCTGCCCCAATAGGAAGGAAGCAGGAGGAGAGGCCCCCGGGGCCCGGCCTCTGCCTGTGCCGGGTCCTTTATCCCGGCTGACAGTGCAGGATGCCAGCATTAGTGCCAAAGCCACCACGCTGGCCAGCCCCAGGGCAGAGCTTACATTCCGGGGTTACTCAAGTTTTACTATACGGGCTGAGGGACATTCTCCAGGAGTTTCCATGAATTTTTTGTGACATTCACAAGTGCCAGAGGGCGAGGTCTGTTCTTTGACATTTGCTCTCCAATTCTCACAGGGACCCCAAATCAAACTGGGCAGCTGTCCAGCTGTTCTTTGGCCTCGTTCCACGTGGCTTTATGTTTTTAAGATGCTTTTCCTCCGAAGAATTAAAATGCGTTATATGAGTAGACTTCATATAGCAGGCTCATTTGGGGGGTGCGTGTGAAAGAACTTCCATTCACCCACGACATATGGAGAAACAGAGGCAGGGACAAGCCAGGGTGGCTCTGCGGGCACGTGGGGATTTCGGAATCAGACACAGTGCAGTTTTAACTCCTTCTTTGCCACTTAAGTGATACTTGACCTTGGGTAACTTATTTCCTATGAGTCTTGTTTTCTTTGTGTGTGAAATGGGCTAATAAGGTTTGACAACAGGGGTGTCATGGAGATGATGAGATAAATGTATATGTAGTATCTGGCACGGTTCCTGTTTCGCTCAGGTCCTCGGATGCCTTGTGTAAAGTTTGAATTGTAGATATGGTCCCGTTGGTGGGGAACCTGCTGCCACGGCACCGTGTTCCTGGAGGCCATCTGTGCATCGTAAAACGCCACGATGGCAGCTTCATTTATTCGCTTTCCCAACTGAGAACTGCTCCACGGAAATATGTTGTTCTTATTTTGAATTTGGGTCTGGGCTTGGCGATCTATGGCATATTCCCTCTGAGGATTGGCAGAGAACATCCTGGGGTCCCCAGATCAGTGTCCACCCTGAGAGCAGCCTGGAGCCTGGGCAGCCTCTCCTATGTTTTAGTTTCAGCCAGTGTTTCTCTTCATCCCTTACAAGCGCTTTTGTTCAAAGACAGATTCAAAGCAACTTACAGAGTTAAAACTAATATCAATTAAGAAAGCGTGTAGGCTCAGCGCCTGTGGCTCAATGGGCTAAGGCGCCAGCCACGTAAACCTGAGCTGGCAGGTTCGAATCCAGCCCCGGCCTGCCAAACAACAATGACGGCTGCAACCAAAAAATGGCTGGGTGTTGTGGCAGGCACCTGTAGTCCCAGCTACTTGGGAGGCGGAGGCAAGAGACTCGCTTGAGCCCAGGAATTGGAGGTTGCTGTAAGCTGTGATGGCACAGCACTCTATCCAGGGTGACAGCTTGAAGGTCTGTCACAAAAAAAAAAAAAAAAACAAGGCTCGGCGCCTGTGGCTCGACGGGCTAAGGTGCCAGCCACGTACACCTGAGCTGGCGGGTTCGAATCCAGCCCGGGCCTGCCAAACAACAATGGTGGCTGCAACCAAAAAATGGATGGGTGGTTATGGTGGGCACCTGTAGTCCCAGCTACTTGGGAGGTGGAGGCAAGAGACTCGCTTGAGCCCAGGAATTGGAGGTTGCTATGAGCTGTGATGGCACAGCACTCTATCCAGGGTGACAGCTTGAGGCTCTGTCTCAAAAAAAAAAGAAAGCGTGTAAAATTCCGGCTAGTGACAGTAAGGCTTCAGTTTGGCCGGGGCCAGGTTTGAACTCGTCACCCTCGGCATATGGGGCTGGCTCCCTACCCATGAGCCACAGGCACCACCCAGACGGTAAGGTTTTAATCACGTTGGTAGAGATGGGCTTTGACTGTAGCTCTGACCAGCTCAGCGACCATTGTGAAAAGGAGAGAGCAGAGCATTCAGCCAACCTGTGATACCATCTGGATAATGCCAGTGTTCTAATTCAGCCAGACTGAGAGAAGCTCAGGCACGGAGGGCAGGTGTAACGTGCTTTATTCAGCTCGTGGCAGCTGGTGAGCCCAGTGACAGAGGAGGTCCGCCCTAGCTCCTGGCAGTCACGGAGTTAAGTTACACATCGCAATCTGTGATCCACAGTCTGCACAGAGGAAAGGCCCTGAGCACCTTTATACCCAGGGGACAAAAGTGGCACCATGCCAAGCGTCAGTTCCATCAGCGGGACTTCACTGTGCACTGTTACAACTCTCTAGGAATACAAGGCGCTCCCCATGGGAGGAAAGCCTGTGCAACTCCATGTTGTCCCATCCTCAGGTCCATGGGAGAGAAAGCCCAAACAGTCTTTTTTCCTTGTCCCACACTGTCCAACAAATATTCAACCATCAAAGTCATGTCCGAGTTTAAAAAAAATGTGTAAAGGATTTTCGGTTCTATTAAGTCTATATACAGAGAGAGCCAAAAATGTAGATACACATTTTAAGAAAGGGAAAAAAACTATTAAATTTATAATATTCAAGTCATGTTTGACTTCTGCAATTACAAGAGGTGCGCAAGGTGACTTGTATTCCTCTTTTTTTATCGGTATATATTGAGAATTATGATTTTAATAGTTCTTTCCTTTCTTAAAATGTGTATTCATCCTGTTGGCACCCTCTGTATATTTAGTACCCACCAGGCACATGGAACTTTTGTGGATATGAGGACTGGTTAGATTAACAAAAGCAACAATCTTATCCCACCAAATTCAATAATACTTATCTGATTTTTCAAGGAAATGAGCTCATGTAAGTTACAATCGTTATGAGGGACGGATCTCATGGAAATAAACGAAGCGTCAGGTGCCCTGGTAAAAGCATCTGCCCCTGGCCTGTTCTCCCTCTCAGGGTCTGCTCCACCAGCACCAAGCCTTACAACACAGACTCCTGTCCCTGAAATGAATGCCACCATATATGCATTTTAAACCAGCTCACTGTGGCGGTACCCTTTCAAAGTCATTGAGGTTTTCGCTTGTAGTAAATTAAAAATATCCATCCCAGCAGGGAACTTGAAAAATAGGTGATTCCAGTTCCCTCTGTGAAACGAGGTTTCTTTGTGCTCAGCTGGGGATCTGTCAGGGTTACATATGGTTCTTTCAAATCCCCAGTGACAGAGGAGGCTCTTAGGGCAGAGGCCTGAAAGACCTGAACGGGGCATTGGGGAAAAAGCTGGGTATACTTCCTATTAGAGGAGAGAGGAGAGAGAGAGCAGAGGTCTTGGAGATAATCAGGTATGTGGGGGAAGAGGTTAGAGACAGGTGAGACAATCAAAACGTGCCGAGAGGCCACAGAAAGTCTTCTGCTAATGACAACAGCCAAAATAGTCTCCCGGAAATCGGGAAGCATCCCTGTCATGTATAAAATTATATTAAGCTTCCAGCTCAGCCCACATTTCTTCTTTCTTTCATCCACACGCTCTTCCTTTCCACTCACTTTGCTCCCTTCTCTTGCTGGTTGCTGTCACCTGCATGGCTGGTCTGTCACAGCCAAATCTTCCCTGACCTCTGTTCTGAAGAGGGACCCTGCCATCCTGCAAGCTTTGCCTCCTCGGAACACTCTGCCCTGCAAAAGCCCTCATTGCTTCAAAACACGTGGATCAGATTTACCCTCCTAAATTCACAACTCGGGCTGGGAAGCGCAGAGCGATCTTGACAGTGACAGGTGTGTTCCTCCCCAGCTGTGGGGGAGGTTACTATTCTTACCTAAGAGCACAGATCAATCATTATCTTTCCTGCAGCAACCTAACTCGATTTTCCCAACGTGCTATCACCAATGCTTCCCCCTCCAACTTCTTCATTTGAAAATTTTCAAACATGCAGAAGAAAAGGAAAGAATCATAAAATGAAACCCATTTATTTTTGACTAGATTCACCAATTTAGGTCCATTTACTTGTTCTCTATCTTGTACATGCTTGCATTTTCCATCTCTCCTCCCCCCAAATTCCCTGCCTCCCTCTTTTTTCCTTATATATTTATATACCTATATCTGCTTTTTCTGTTGAACTATTTGAAAATAAACTGTAGCCATCATAACAGTTCACCTCTAAATACTTCAGCATGGGGCAGTGCCTGTGGCTCAAAGGAGTAGAGCGCCGGCCCCATATGCAGGAGGTGGCGGGTTCAAATCCAGCCCTGGCCAAGAAAACTGTAAATACTTCAGCATGAATCTACTTAGAATTAGGATGTTCCCCTACCAAACTATAATATTATCATTGTACTTAATAAAATGAACAATTTGATTATATCTTCTTATTCAATCTGTATTCCTTTGTTGAATTCAGGATGCTATTAAGGTTCAAGGATTGCATGACTGTTACGGCTCTAGTTTCTTTACTATAGAACAGTCCATTTTTATGTCTTTTGCAACATTTTCCTTGAAGAGTTGAGACCAATTGCCTTGTACCTTATCTTTCCTTCTGGATTATTCCCTCATGTTTTTGTTTACTTTGTTCTTGGTAGATACTGTTTTTTTGTCTCTTTTCCCCCTGAAACTAAGAGTAAAGTCTAAATATATGATTAGATTCAGCTTAAACAATATTGGTAGAATATTATAGAGGCGATATTGACAGAGGTATATGATATCGGGTTGTCCTAATATTTGTGACACAAGTTTGATTCTTTGGTGAAGGTTATTGTGACCACCAGATTTATTCATTATGTAGACAGAGTGCTTTTTTGTAATTGGCAAGTAATCTGTGTGGTATACTTAGAGACTGAATGAAAACCTCCTCACTAGGCTAGGCACGGTGGCTCACAGCTGGGATCTCAACACTCTGGAAGGCCAAGGCAGGTGGATTTCTTGAGCTCAGGAGCTTGAGACAAGCCTGAGCAAGAGCGAGATGCTGTCTCTAAAAATAGCCATGCACTGTGGTGGGTGCCTGTAGTCCCAGTTACTTGGGAGGCTGAGGCAAGAGGATCACTTGAGCCCAAGAGTTTGAGGTTGCTGTGAGCTATAATGCCACTGCACTCTACTGAGGGTGACAAAGTGAGATACTGTCTCAAAAAAAAAAAAAAAAGAAAAAGAAAAAGAAAACCTCATCACTAATAATATTTTATCCGAGAGTTTAAGAATCCATGAAGATCTCTGCTTGAATCAATTATTATATTTTATACTGGAGGTGCAAAATGATTTTTACAATTCTATGACCCCTTCTGTGTGTATTAGCTGACATTCTATAAAAGAAATTTCTTTCCCCTTCCATCTCTATTTCTCTGTCATACACATACACACACACACCCTTTGTATATTACTATAAAATCATAATTTTTACAATGTCATTTGTTATAAACAATGGCTACCATTTTTCCGATGTTCAGATTGTCTTAAATTTCACCAGTGGGAGCCTCTTCAGCTGGTTCCTGTGTCTGTCTAATGTCACCTGCGAGTCTTAGAGACCTTGCTTTCCGTACAAGTTGTCTCAGACTCATCTCATATGCTTTCTCTTCTTCAAATCTAAAATAGACCCTTTCTCCAGAGAGCCCTGGTTCCTTTTAGCAGGGAATGACATTTAGAAACCAAAATCTGGGTGCTGGGTGCTACTAGGCCATTTCAGTGAACAAAGCTGGAAGATAACCATGAGTTCTCAATGACATTTCCTCCACAAATGTCATAGTATAGGGCAGGGGTCCTCAAAGTACAGCCTGCGGGCCACATGTGGCCTGCTGAGGACATTTATCCTGCCCGCCAGTTGTTTTTGCCACCACTGTCTGTCCTGCTTAGCAGCTGACTTGTCCTGGGCCCTGCAGTGCGCATGTGTGGAATGTGCGTTGCACTCTCCAACTCCCCTCCTTCTCTCTGTCTCTCGACTCCTCCTCTCAGACTTGGGTGTGATGGGACGAGTCATGAGCTTGCCTGTGCAGAGCCTGCTGCTGCCTGAGGACCGAGGCAAGAACAAGTTAGGATTTTTTTTTTTTAAGTTAGGAGGTCTATTTTTTTTTTTTAATTTTGCAGTTAGTAGGGCCTTTTCTTTGCAGTTAAGGGGGGCCTTTTTTTTCTGAAGTTAGGAGGTCTTTGAGCAGTGTGCATAGGAATTTGTTCATAGTTCTTTTTTTCAACTATAGTCTGGCCCTCCAATGGTCTAAGGGACAGTGAACTGGTCCCCTGTTTAAAAAGTTTGAGGACCCCTGGTATAGGGCCTTCCTTGTCTTCTTATATTTTATATTTTCATCTCTATTTTCTTATAGAGAAAAGCTTATTTCCTAAATAGATGAATGTATTCTTTTTTTTCTTTAAGACAGAGTTTTACTTTGTCACCCTTGATAGAGTGCTGTGGTGTCATAGCTCACAGCAACCTCAAACTCTTATTCTCAAGTGATTCTCTTGCCTCAGCCTCCTGAGTGGCTGGGACTACAGGAGCTCACCATAATGACTGGCTATTTTTAGAGATGGGGTCTTGTTCTAGCTCAGGCTGGTCTTGAACTCATGTTTCAGGCATTCTGCCCACCTTGGCTTCCCAGAGAGCTGGGATTACAGGTGTGAGTCACTGCACTTGGCCCCTAGATGAATATATTCTTGCTTGCTTTATCCAAAATAAAAATAGAATTATTTCAGATTTACAATAGTACATCAATCAGGGTTCTCAAGAGAAACAGAAGCAACAGAATTTTTGTGTATGTGTATGTATTTCTATACAGGGTGTCCATAAAGTTCATGTGCAATTTGCTATGTAAAACTATTTTAAATTGCACATGATCTTTATGTCCACTCTGTATACACATGTGTATAATATATATATTAATAAACATATGTAGGAAATATAGATTTACTATACAGAATTATAGTAATGTAATTATGGGGGCTGATAATTCCCAAGATATGTAGTCAGAAACCCAGAAGAGCCAATAGTGTAATTTCAATCCAAAGGCTGGCAGGCTTGAGACCTTGGAAGAACTGATGTTTCAGATTGAGTCTGAAGGCAGGAAAAAAAAATGATGCTGCCGCTGGAAGGCAGTCAGGCAGGAGGAGTCTCTCTTATTCATGGGAGGAGGATCAGCCTTTTGTTCTGCTTAGGTCTTCAACTGATTGAGTAAGGCCCACCCACATTAGGGAGACTAGTCTTCTTTACTCAACCTACCAATTCAAATGTTAATCTCACCTAGAAACACCTTCACAAACACACCCAGAATAATGTTAGACCAAGAGACTGGGCACCTCATGGCCCAGTCAAGTTTACATGTAAAATGAACCACAACAAATACCAATTTTATTACTATCAAAGAAACTAGTACATAAAGTTTGAGATTTCTATGCCTTCCTTTTTTGCCTTAAAATAATCTCATTACAGGTATATAGTCAGAGATAAAAGTTAACTTGAATTAGCCAGAATCAAAAGTTCCTTAAAGTGGAAGTTACTTGAAATGTCTCTTTTGTCTGTGTGATTGTTTTTTCAATTATATATGTATATGTATGTATGTATATATGTGTATATATATAGTATGTATATGTCTGCTTTTCTATATATTTGCTTCTGTTTGTACTCAATTATTTTAAGATTTAGCAAAATCTATTTTGATTTAATTTTTTTGAATATGTAAAACATTTATATGTTTCAAAAAACAAAATGATATGCAAAATTATACTCTGAGGAGTCTCACTCTCATCCCCCCATACCATTCCCACCCACACATCAATTTCAAGCTTATCATTCCAGTGATTCTTTTCACAAACATGAGAAAATACACTACATACTATTTTCTGTAAGCTGTTTAAAATTGAATTCTCTCCATTCTTGATCACTAAAGAAGTATCGCAAGTTCCCTGAGTATGTTTCACAAAATGCCAAAAAGCAGCTAAACAGCACAAAAACATCTTGGATACATATCGTTTTACAAATCGTGTTAATTAACTGAGCTAAGTCAGATAGTCACATGATTTTATTTATATTTGGTTTAATGGAATTTTCTTTAGTTTTTTAAAATCTCATACAGATCTTGTTAGTTTGATTTGCATGATTGAATTATTATTTCTATTTCAGCAAACACATTTCCTCTCTCTGTTTAGTATTTCCTTACAGGGATGACACCCTGGAGAATAGAATAAAGGAAGTCATGGGCCACTTTCTTTGTCTACTTAACAGAAAAGGGGCTTCAGTTGTACTAGTAACACCAGGAAAGACCTCAAACTTGGCTCCACCCCAGATCCTGGAAGGAAGAGCTCCTCTCCACAGGCCAGGATGTCCCTCCCTAGGGGAGGGAAGGACTCTTTGAACACACATTGCATTTCAGTAGCATCTTAATGTTGCCTTTGGTCTCACCAGGAGGATTACAGTTTAAATCAGTCATGTTTCTCAGGCTTAACCTAACAGCCCAATAGGGATTGTACAAAGAACAGGTCTTTAAAGGAATAGAACTGAAAAAGGCAATAGGGACACAAATGGCTTCTAAAAAGTACACATTTTGTGTCTGGGCAGTGCCTCACTTGTTGGGCGTGTTTCCACACTAGGGCTGTGAGTAATTCTGAAAGGTAGAGTAGGAATTATTACACCTTTTTTAAGGGTGAGGAAACTAAAAGCGGTTAGGCCTGAGATGCCCAATCAGCCATGAAGTGGAGGTGGGGGCGGTGGTATGTGCGTGGAGAGAGACTTCCTGAGTCTGACTCACTGATCTTTCCTTCACACATGTCAACTATGCTCAAGTATGGATAAGGGTTTCCGAGCATACAAACACTCTTTAAGCCAGAGTCTTACATAAAGCCAAAACCTTGTACTTTTATGTAAATACTCAATGTATTAACTATCTATTGCTGGGTAACAAATGAGTCCCCAAATGTAGAGGAGGATTAAAACAATAAGCTTGTATTATCTCAAGTCTCTGTTGGTGGGAAATCTGGATGCAGTTTACAGGGGTGTCTGTGATTTCTCTCTCTCTCTCTTTTTTTTTTTTTTTTTTTGCAGTTTTTGGCCAGGGCTGGGTTTGAACCTGCCACCTGTGGCATATGGGGCTGGGGCCCTACTCACTGAGCCACAGGCACTGCCCTGTGATTTTTCTCTTTACAAGGTGAAGAAAATAGGATCTGTCCCATAACTATAACAAGAGTTCTAAACTATGCTCTAATTGGACAATCTCTAAATCAATCACTGTGGTCAGATTATGTTGGACCAATCATGGTCTAGGCCAGAAGCTGGAGGTGGGATTAATCTAATTCAAACTTTGTGGGTTCCAGCACAATGGAAGAGGGCAGAAGGGGAAGTTGAGAACATCATGATCCCTGAAGTCACTTAACCAACATCTCCATCTTCAGAATGCCCACATCTACCTAAGAGGCACAGACATAAGCCAGTGGCAACTCCGGTCTTTTTGGCTAATAACGTTAGGTCAGGATGTAGCTCCTCATTATCAAGTACACTAGGATTAAATGGTAAATTACTACCTCCAACTCAGGCTCAGTTGTAAACAATGGAATTGACTGGACTACATTAAAGAGAAAATGAATTCAATCGAGGATATTAGATAGCTTACAGCATTTCAAAGGGGATCAAATAGCCAAATTCTAAAGCTACAGATTAGGAATTATGCCCAATCATGCCCCAGGTGCCCGTCTGGCAAAAACACTCCTATCACTGCCACTTGACAGCTACCTGCCACACACGCTGCCCCTGCTGCCCAGACAGAAGCAAATGCCTTGCCTCCACGCTTGCTAAGAGACCCACCTCAGTGTTGCGTGTTTCTCTCTTCTGTTTGCACGTTTTCCTTTGGTACATCTGACTGGTAGAACTGAAGTCATGTATCTGCTCCTCAGATGCAAAGGATTCTGAGGATGTGAATTTTCTGAATTCTTCCTTGGGAATGTAAAAGTCACAGTGTGAGAAGTTATCCAATATAGAGGGTGAATGCTCAAAATATATGGGGCAGTCTCCAGTGACAGATATACCCTGTATTAGCCTATGATCCTGGGGGGAAAAAGTGGATTGTACATTAGAGCCTTCCATTAGGGAAAGGAGATAATGGTAAATAAGATATTTCATATCCTCATGGGTGGGAATAGTGTTCCTTGTCCTGCCAGTGGAGATAGTTTCTTGGTTAACCGATTTGATGTCCTTGAGTTCTGTGTTTTGGGGGGATTCCTCTGTGGCATTTACTTTTGCCCTCTGGGGACTGAGGAAAAGGATCTTTCTTATGCATTGTCCTTTAAGAGAGAGACACTTTGCAGGCCCAAAACACACTTCCTGGGCCACATCCTCCCAGCCTATGGTTTCCACCCCGGCATGTTAGAATAACCAAGGGAGAGTCTTGAAAAATAGTAGTAGCATAGTTTTTCAGTATCTTCAAAACTCTACATTAAAACTGAGCACCCATATCGCAAAACCAGTGGTTTTTCAACCTTTTTTTTTTATCTCATGACACTCTTGAATTTACAGTTAAACTTCCCTGGGACACTTAAGTTATGTTGATCAATAAAAGAGTAAAAAAAAAAAAAAGAGTATACTTACTGTGCTTTGAACTTATTTTGAAAACAATTTAATGGATGATCTTTAAAAATTTTCATGGCATACCTAAGATCCTCTCACGGCACACCAGCATGCCACAGCATACCTGTTGAAAATCACTGGGCAAAACTAAAATCCCACTGACAACATTTACAACAAAGCTAGATGATAAGGTGCCTCACAGACACACCAAGGACAGACCCACAAGAACTGTAAGTCATAGTATCTCTGCAGAGAAAGAAAAGGGAATCAATAGGGGTGGTGCTGAGAGACATGAAAACAAGAGAACTCCAAAAGAATCATCAGAGTTTTGGGCTAATTCGAGAACAGAAGCTGAAACTAGGAAGGCTTTTGCTCTCTCCAGCAGCAGTGGCATGTAAGTGGTCAGCAAGTTGGAAGGGGCTAGAGCAATGCAGCTTCTATGAACTCATAAAACTGACCCACTAGGGGTTCTTTCTTAGAATAAAAATTGATCAGGATAAATACACACACACACACACACACACACATATACCCCTTCAGCTAGGTCCCATCTCAAATTAATGGGTGGCTAGATTCTCTGGGGCCAAGCGGGCATCAGTAGGTTTCTAAAGCTTCTCAGGTGATTCCAGTATTAACATTTTTGTGATAGCTTCTGTGAGGAAATTCAGAGGAGATTGAATTGTCCAGGTTGCCTAGACGATCTGCCAAGTTGTTTCCTAGCTGTATCTTCATAAAGGATAAAAACAGACAGGTAATGTTTAATAATTGCCTCAAAATACTTAATGAGAAGGGTATGAGATTTGCTGGGTCAGCCTCCTCCTGACTGTACAGAGTTGGAGTTTATGTTGGGAGGATGCATCGTCTCACTCTTTCCTTTGAATTTAGTTTCCTTTCTGAAGAAGGATCTGTTAGTCATTGACTCTTTGAGTCTTTTCTTGTTTGCAAATGCTTTTAGCTTCACTTTTGTGTGATTGTTTAGCTAGGTATAGAATCCTAGGTTGACAGAATTTGTTTTCGTTTTCATTTCTTTGGTTCTTGTTTGTTTTAGACTCCTGGGCTAAAGCAATCCTCCCACCTCACCTCCTGAGAAGCTGGGACTACAGGTGTCCACCACCATGACTGGTTAATTTTTTAGCATTTTTTTTTTTTTTTTTTGTAGAGCTAGGGGTCTCACTATATTGCTCAAGCTGGTTTCAAACTTCTGGCCTCAAGTGATCCTTCTGAATCAATTTCCCAAAGTACTGGGATTACAGATATGAGCCACTATGCCCAGGTGACTGCTAATTTTTCTCAGTATATTATTGCCTTTAGATATATATTTTTTTTTAAATTTTTTTTTTTTATTTATTTTGCAGTTTTTGGCCGGGGCTGGGTTTGAACCTGCCACCTCCGGCACATGGGACCGGCGCCCTACTCATTGAGCCACAGGCGCCACCCTATTGCCTTTAGATATTATTGCCTTTCCTCAGCATATTATTGCCTTTAGACACGTGATTTCAGCCAAATTATTGTTCTGATTTGCTTTATTTTCAGCTTTATTATGGACATTCACAAGCATTTAGCAGTTATTTATGTGTGCAAATCATGTATTGTCTGTTTTTAGAGTTTATTCCTCTAAAGGGAGTGTGGATTTCCTTCTGCCACATGCTTTGGGGCTTATCAATGGCTTAAGATAATGCTTAATGTTAATTTCTAATCTCAGACATCATAGGCTATCTTTTAAAGTGCTATCTTTTAAATTTCAAATCAAGTGAGAGGAGAGTATGGCTTATAAAATCTTAGGGAAACATTACTTTTCTACCTAGTCTCCAAGCTAAGACAAACTTCCTAAGTTTATGGGAAGATTTTAAAACTTTTTGTAGTTCTTAAGAATCCTGATTTTATGTGGAAGTGGTGAGGTGTGGTGGCTCACACCTGTAATCCTAGCACTCTGGAAGGTCAAGATGGGAGGATCCCTTGAACTCAGGAGTTTGAAGTGTTGTGAGCTAGGCTGACACCACGGCACTCTAGCTGGGGAACAGACTGAGACTCTGAAAAAATAAAGAAATTGCTATGGCTACTCCAACCTTTAACAACCACCACCCTGACTAGCAGCCAACAAAGGCAAGCCCCTCCACCAGCAAAAAGATTGCCACTCACCAAAGGCTCAGATGATCACCAGCAGTATTTAAAAAAGAAATTATATGGGAGCATCATTTTCAACTTACAACCTTATTTTTGAGGTTCCTTGTTTATTGAATCTGGATCTTTACTCCTTCCCTGGCTCACTATTGCTGTCTTTCATTCACTGCTATTAATATTCAGTGACTTCTTCAGTTTCTGGCCCTGAGGATTTCCCTTAATTTTTTTTGTGCATTCAGCTCCATATCTGAAGAAAATGTATGTATATTATCTATTATTACTAGGTCTCTGTGCGTGCGTGCTTGTGCGTCCACCCCCACGTGCATGTGATTTCTTTTCAGGTTATCTGATCTGATATCTTGCTCTACTATTTTTGTTGCAATTATTTTCTGTAGCCTCTGTCACTTTATTTTGATTTCTATAAAAAGTTTTAAGATTACAATTTACAGATGTCTAGGAGAGTTTTATGACTCTACTTATATTTTTCTACTTCATTTGTAATTTCATGGTATGGGAGATAATGAAGCCAGTTTTTATTCCATTGGTGATTAGAAATATAGTGATTCTGGGCTCAGTGACTGTGGCTCAACAGGCTAAGGCACCAGCCACGTACCCCTGAGCTGGTGGGTTCGAATCCAGCCCGGGCCCGCCAAAACAACGACGGCTGCAACCAAAAAATGGCCGGGCTTTGTGGCGGGCGCCTGTAGTCCCAGCTATTTGGGAGGCGGAGGCAAGAGACTCACTTGAGCCCAGGAATTGGAGGTTGTTGTGAGCTGTGATGCCACGACACTCTATCCAGGGTGACAGCTTGAGGCTCTGTCTCATAATGAAAAAAAAAAAAAGAAGAAGAAATATAGTGAATCTGCTTTTAGTGTACGAAGTCATATATATGTGTATGTATGAAGTCAGACAGTTAAGTTTGTAAAGTTATCCTAGAAAAAGAGCTGCCTACATCTTTGCTGAATATCACTACAGTGATCTTAAAGAACTCCTCTTGGCCATCTGGTGACCCTCATGATATTTAGCAATGTAGCATTTTTCTAGAACGAATCAATGAACTTAATTGTCCAATAATTGTGTACAGAAAGACAATATTTGTGTACACATTTGTAAGATACATGCACAGATGTGTGTATGTTTTCAACCATGCTGATAATTGGGTTTAGATCTCTAGCATTTTATCCATTAGGACTGCCAGGACTTAAAAGAATGAATCAAATCTTTCACTGAAGAGTATTGAATGCCCACTACTATTGTGCTTTTATTTACTTTTCTCCTTGGCTGTTTTTGGCTATATATTAAGTGTTTTGTGGCCGTGTCATGTTGTACATTAAACATTGGCTGTTATATCCTCATTTTGAATCATTCTCTTTATCATTGAAAATTGCTCCCTGGGTTTTATTTTATGTGTTCTGTCTGGAATTCAGCTTAAGCCAGTACCTCTGTCCATCCTTTTATTTTTTATACTTTGGCTTAATTCTACTTTTGTGTAGTATATAGTCATTTTAAGCCAATCTAGGAATAATTTCTCTAGGTGAGGAACCTGTTTTTAATGCTTATCGTTATATATTCTTATGTTTATAACTGTTCTTATGCTTATTCTTATAACATATATTCTTAATTCTGCTATCTTATGCTTCTGAGCTTGAGCTTCATTTTCTTTCCATCTAATATGTATAGTTCCTTTTTCTTGGTATTGTTTTATGTTACTTCTTTGTACTATTTTATGTTTTATTCGTCTAGTAAGTTGGAGATTTTATAGATGTGTTTTTAGTTTTCCTATTGGTTACCTCCAAAATGTTTTAGACTAGAGTATGTTTAACCCTCTCCATTTTTATTTAACATTTTTGGTCACTGTCAACATTTATTAAATTCTTCTGTTACAACCCCTTCTTCTCCCTCCTCCTTCTTTTAACTCCCACGCCCGGTCTTTACACTCTTATTGTTTTTACTCATGTTTGGGGCTCCATGTTTAAGTAGAGGCAGTAAACTTAACCGGGATTTCCTGCTTCATCCACCTTGGGCTGTAACTGATAAGATGAGGAATTAGCAAACACACATTTCCTCCCAAGTTTCTTCCCTTACCCTCTCCTGGTTGCCATTTGTTACGTCATTGAACTTTACAATATTTATATCCATTTCTCTTTAACTGTGACATGCTCAGAACAAGTCTGTGGCATAGTGGGGCACAAGTTTTGTGTGCCTAAGGGTCACCAAGCTTCCTAAACCCTTGGGTTATCTAATTGCATCCTTTCTTATCCACTACATAAAAGAATTGGACAATTGGTCTGGCACAGACCCCAGGAATCTGTGTTCCAAACAAGTAGCTCAAGCGAGGATGTCAGAAGGGTTCCTGACACCAGATGTTGAGAGCTGCTGAAATTATTCTAGATCTGAAGAATCTACTGTCTTGTATGATAATCTAGAGGCTAGAAGTGACCAGCACATGGGGTGGATACCACCTTCTGTTTTGCCCACTTACAAATCTTGTATCTCATTTTAATTGCCTTTATACAAGGTGGCCATAAAATTCTCATACTATTTTCACTGCACACTTTTTAAAATTACACACGAACTTTATGGCCACCCTGTATGTCCAGAGGACAGAAATGGTGGTGTGCCAGATAACCCAGTGATTTGATCTTTTCCAGCCTAAATGACTTACCTGCACTATTTTTCACTGAGTTAAAAAAAATAAATGTACAATAACATGCTCATTTATACCATAAGTGGGTCCTAACCATATGTACAGATGCCTTTAAAAATTCTAACATTCAAATTATGTTTTGTATTTTTCCAGGATGATGAGATAAAGTCACGTGTACATATTCCCGAGAGATTTGCCTCCTCTTGTGGTTAGGACGTAGGCTCTGGTGTGAGACATCTGAGTTCCGTTCCCACCTCTGCCACTTCCGAATCTGGCCATGTTCTCCATGCCAGAGTGTCCTCATTTGTAAATGAGATGGAAGGTAGTTCTCCCTTCCCCACAGGACTCTTGCTGGATTAAATGAGATAACACATGAAAAGTGATTGCAACAGCTCCCAGTATTTAGCAAAAGCTTTTTATTATTTTCACTCAGAGGAACAGGTCTTTAAGGGTAATTCTTAATATTTTGAAAGATAATTGGCAGTTTTTATGCACTGGGAAAAGCTTGGATTCCTTGAGGCTTAGTTAGGAAAATCTAGAATCTTTTATCTCATCGTCCATCTGTTCATTTTACCCAGGCTTCTTGGGCTACTGTGGTTCATTTTTCAAGAAAAAAAATATCAAGGTTATAGGCAAGAAACTGAAGAAACTTCAAGTATTTTTGTTGGCACCTTAGCCTTCTGTGAAGGCTTTTTGCCTGGATGGAATGCCAAGGGGTTAAGTGGCTTTTGCAGTTTTGCAGAACAACATGGGGCTATCTAGGGGACAACAGGAAACGTGGGCCCCTTTCCTGACTTTGATTTCAGTATCCAAATCTACGCTCCCATCTCTGGTCCTCATGGCTGGTAGCACAATACCTCTCCCGCTTTCTGCTGGAAGATAGCGTAAGAATGAATGGAATGTCTGGAAAGTGGGAAAAGACACCATCACTGTCATCAAGAGCTTTTACTAAAGGCCTCCCTGCTTTTTTCCAGCTCTAAAGTTAGATAGGACAGCCAGAGAAGCTGGGTGATCAGGAAGGATTGGCCTTGCTCTTGATGCTACGCTTTGAAGTGTGGACAAGACACGCCCGTGCTGATAAGATACTGCTATGAGCAGCTCCCTTCCGAGGCCTTTAAGGTCGCACCTGGCTCTCATCCCCCTTCCTTTGTCACTTCTCAACCTCTTTGTTTGATTAGCTGTCTCCTCCTCTTCCTGTGTCTCTGGCCTAGTTGATATCTCTCCAACAGCTCTTTCTCCTTCTGCAAATGTACTCAGATCTCCCTCTTCAATACAAGACCATTTCTAACTTGGCTTCTACCCTCGGCCCCTGGTCCACTCCTGCTCTTCATCTGCTTCTGCAGTCCTTATAGGATGCTGTCACTTTCCACCACACACATGGCATTTTGCTGTGTATAATGTGCACCCAGGATTTTTTCCCCCCAATCTCTTAGGAAGAAAAAAATCCTTCATTTTAATTTTTCAATCTAAATTTTTATTGGTTTATGTTTAGATAACTTGCTTTTTGTGTTAGAAAGGAATTTTAGCATTTATTTTTTTTAACATATTATGGCACAAGAAATTTTATGTGGACTGGGCATGGTGGCTCACACTTCACCTCTGAGAGGCCGAGGTGGGTGGATTGCTTGAGCTCAATTGCTTGAGTTCAAGACCAGCCTGAGCAAGACTGAGACCCCCCATCTCTATTAAAAATAGAAAAAAATTAGCTGAGCGTTGTGGTAGGCACCTATAGTTCCAGCTATTTGAGAGGCTGAGGCAGGAGGATCTATTGAGCCCAAGAGTTTGAGGTTGCTCTGAGCTAGGACACCATAGCACTCTACCAGGGGTGACAAAGTGAGACTCGGTCTAAAAAAAAAAAAAAGAAAGAAAAGAAAGAGTAATTTGATGTAATAAATCATTACAAAACATGAGAACAGATTCAAGGTAAAACAGATATAAGGTACGAGAAGCTTTTTTTTTTTTTAATTTAAGGTTAATGTGAGGGTAGAAACAAGTAGGTTATAATATTTACATTTATTAGGTAGAGTCCCTCTTATAGTTGTGTCCCGCACCCAAAAAGGTGTGCCATACACCCTTCATTGTGCCCATTAAGTGGGAGCACACAAATCCCTTCCCCAGGTACAAGAAACTTTATGTACCAGTACTACCACGTATAATGTGTATTCTTATTTTCCCCTTAAAACTTTGGGCAGAAAGTGTGCGCTATGCACAGCAAAATACAATACTCTGGTCTGCTCTTGCCATCTGAGTTCTCCCTTGCCCCTTGACCCCATCATCAGTAAAGAGTGACCTCCAATTGCCAAGCCCACTGGACACTTTTTCTGACAGTGTCCTTAGCATAGTGTTGGCATCATACCTTGCTCAGCTTCTGCACCTGTGCACTGCCCTGTTTTCCTTCATTTTCCTCTAACTATTCTCATGTTAGGACTATATAAATGTAAATGTCATTTTCCAAGATTCTCTTCTTTGATCTTTTTTCCTCGCTATGCTCATTCATTTTGGCAAAGTCATTCTCTTTCATGATTTCAGATCTGGGCCAACTCAGTGGTCAGCGATCTCTAAATTCTCAAATCTACTTACAACTCTTCTTCTGAGATCTAGGCCCCTGTTTTCAAATGCCCATTTGGATGTTGTGTTTGGGGTGTTAAATCAGTATTTCTTAAAGCCACCCATCCCCTGGGGATCAGTTTTTTGCTGGCTGCTGGCTAACCTGTAGCTCTATTCTTTCATCTTCTAATTTGAATCAATTTCCAGGGGCAACTGATAATATCATCATCATGTCTCCTGCCCTTTCTGTTAGTGCTATCAGGCCCTTATGTCTGGCTTGGACAATTCCATTGTATATAGTAGGCTCCTAATGAGTCTCTTGGCTTCTGGTATCTCTACCCACTTCTTAATTGATCTTAAAGTCTCACATGGGTCCTGTGATATAACTCTCATTACCACGTAAATCACATTCAGTTGCTGTAGTGGGACATTCAAAACTTTTAAGATCTATCACTATTGTATCTAGCTCTTCAGACGAGCCAAACCAGCTCCTCCTCCTCCTCCTCCTTCTTCTCCTTCTTCTTCTTCTTTTTTTTCTCTTAGAGTGCCCAGGTGTTATAGTTCATAGCCGCCTCCAACTCCTGGGTTCAACAATTCTCCTGCCTCAGCCTCCCAAGCAGCTGGGATTACAGGTGCCTGCCATGATGCCTGGCTAACTTTTCTATTTTTAGTAGAAACGAGGACTTCCTCTTGCTCAGTCTGGTCTCAAACTCCTGAGCTCAAGGAATCCAACCACCTTAGCCTCCCAGAGTGCTAGGATTACAGGTGTGAGCCACCACATCTGGCCTTTTTTAAAAAAAAATTTGAGATAGAGTCATACTTTGTCACCCTCGGTAGAGTACAGTGGCATCATAGCTCACAGCAACATCAAATTCTTGGGCTTATGCAATCTTCTCTGAGGAACTGGGACTATTGGTGCCTGCCACAATGCCTGGCTATTTTTTTTATCATTACTATTTTTAGAGATGGGGTCTCCCTCTTGCTCAGGTTGGTCTCGAACTCCTGAGCTCAGAGAATCCACCAGCCTCGGCCTCCCAGAGTGCTAGGATTACAGGCGTGAGCCACTGCGCTTGGGTCTTTTCTTTTCTTTTCTTTTTTTTTTTTTAAGGGATCTTGCTTGGTCACCTGGGTTGGAGTGTAGCAGCATGATCATAGCTCACTTCAGCCTCAAACTCCTGGCTTCCAATGATGATCCCACCTCAGCCTCCCAGAGTGCTGGGATTATAGGTGTGAGGTACTCAGCCTCCAACTTCTTATTTACTAACTTACTCTCTCACTTAGTCCTCCAACCACTGGACAACGAGTTATTGAGTCCCTCTTATGGACTAAACACTATTTTCGATGCTGAGGTCATGTGCTGACGAACGAGAAAGATAAAATATGTTTCTTAAAGTCAGTGATATAGTTTGTATATCTGTCCCCTTCAATCTTCATGTTGAAATTTGATCACTAATACTGGAGGAGGGGCCCGATGGGAGGTGTTTGTGTCATGGGGGTGGACCGCTCATGCCTGGTAGGGTGCTGAGTGAATTCTCACTCTGTTAGTTCCCATGAGATCATTCTTTGGTTATATCTGGGAGAAATTGTACTAGTCACTTGTAATATACTAGAAGGCAGAGGGGCACAGTTGACTCCATGGGTCTATAGGCAGAAAAGGTAATAGTATCTTTATTTCAGGTGGTATGCCTGTATTTACCCAATAATCAAAGTTAGCTTGCTATTAGAATTAATGAGAATTTTATAAAATAGCCAGAAACACAGTGAATTTATAAAATTAATACCTTTTCTTTATGCTAGGAATAAACAGTTGGAAGTTTAAAAAGTTTGAAATGTCGTTCATACACATAAAACTATAACACATTTAGAAATAAATTTATCAGAAAGGTTCAGCATGCTTCTGACTAGAACTGCCAAATCTTATTGAACATAATGTGTGTATAAATGGAGAGATGGTTCATGTTCTTACACAGAAAGATTTAATTTAAAAATCGTTAGTCATTCCAAGTTATTTTAATGCAATAGACTTAAATGTCAATAGACTTCCCATTTTTGAACTACATACATCAGTATATAGTTCGTATGGAAGAATAAATGTCTAAAAATCAGTGCAAGGGAATAGAATTTGAAATTTAATTGATTAATGGATGGGAACTTAATATACACCAAGGTGACATTTCAAGTCAGGTCAACAAAAACGAGTTGTTCAATTAAGAATGTTGACCTGGGTATTATCGATTAGAAGGAAAAAAACGTAGAATTTAATCTGCATCACATAAAGAAACAAATTCCAAAGGGATTAAAGTGCAATCCAAAAAATTAAATAATAAAAATGCTAGAAAAAAATTCAAGATACTGGGCGGTGCCTGCAGCTCAGTGAGTAGGGCCCTGGCCCCATATACTGAAGTTGGTGGGTTTGAGCCTGGCCCGAGCCTGGCCCCAGCCAAACTGCAACAACAACAAAAAATAGCCAGGCGATGTGGTGGGCACCTACAGTCCCAACTACTCGGGAGTCTGAGGCAAGAGAATCGCCTAAGCCCAAGAGCTGGAGGTTCCAAAGCACTCTACCAAGGACAACAAAGTGAAACTCTGTCTCTAAAAAAAAAAAAAATTCAAGATAATATTTACATTATTTTGGGGGTAATTTCTTAGTAAGATAGGAAATACAGAAGCAGTAAATGAAGGAAAGACATATAACATGATAAGGAATATATATATAAAACATGATTTTATATGTTATGTATATATGGCGCGTATTTTGTTTATGTATGCATATTTGATTACATGCAATTTAAAAATAGTTGTATATCAAAAGCCACATAAATATAATTCAAAGTCAAATAATCTACCAGGAAAACTATGTATACCTATATAGTATATTCATGTGGCAAACCCTTCTATTTATAGAAATCCTATTAACAATAACAAAAAAAGACAAACAACTCAATGGAAAAATGGGCAAGAGGATGAGTGGCCGAGATGGCCACATATTCTCATGCCATTTCTGGAAAGCAGTTGTCCAATCAGAAACCAGATTTCCCAGCCCCGCCCTCCCCATGTGTAATGTCTCGTGAATAGTTCTCACCAATGGAAGGTCATGTCAAGGAGGTTAAGGAAAGACTGGCTGGTTTTCCATCTTCCCTTCCCAAAGCTCCAGGAAATGGTATAAGCACAGATGGAAGGAACCCACATCCCTGAATTATCCTCTGGAGAGCTGCCTGCCAAACATCCTCATTGGAGTGTTACATGAATGAGAAATAAACAATTATTTTATGTCCCTGGGGGTTTGATCTTTCTTTATTACTGAGTTATGTTACCCTAACAAATAAAGGATTTGGACCAAAAAATTTAAGAGAACTGAGTTGGCCAGTAGGCAATGGATATATGACTAGAAGTTTAACCTCCCTGATACTCAAGAAAATGAAAATGAACAAACATATACTGTTTTGAAAAAATCCATCAAATTTGCAAAAATGAGAAGAGCAATAATTTCTAGGGCAGTTAAGTTGCAGAGATATAGACATCATTGGTGGGGTGCACAATGCTACAATCTTTGGAGAAATAATCTGAAAATACTTATTAAAATTGAAAATCATCTTTATTATACAACATGACATATAATGAATGTTTTTTTTTAGTTTTTCTTATCAGAGATGTGTAATTTGACAAGACTTTGGACCCAACTTTGAGTTTCAGAAATACTGGAAGTAAAGAAAAAAGTTAAATGATTCCATGGTGGGAAATAAATCCGCAATGAGGGGCTTTCTACAAGTTAACTTGGCTGGACATCTTAAACACTGATGTCTCAAGAAAAAAGGTAGCAGGACTTTTCTTCACTAAACCAGATCAAGATATTAAAACCAAATGTAATACATTAACGTAGGTTGAATTCTGGTTAGAAAAAGAGAATTTCATTTTTTTTTTTTTTTTTTTTTTTGAGACAGAGCCTCAAGCTGTCGCCCTGGATAGAGTGCCGTGGCATCACAGCTCACAGCAACCTCCAATTCCTGGGCTCAAGCGAGTTTCTTGCCTCAGCCACCCAAGTAGCTGGGACTACAGGCACTCGCCCCAACGCCCGGCCATTTTTTGGTTGCAGCCATCATTGTTGTTTGGCGGGCCCGGGCTGGATTCGAACCCGCCAGCTCAGGTGTACGTGGCTGGTGCC
>CAUYRH010157143.1:0-11967 GCA_963574655.1 Perodicticus potto | reverse complement strand
ATAGGTGTATGGGTTCCTTGGCCAGGAAACGAATGAACACAGTCCCTTCCGCAGGGGGCAAGGTGAATGAATGTATCAATGAATGGACACAGTCCATTCATGGAATTGAGGCCTAGGAAATTCACATGAAATTGACCTAGGCATAGGAAATGGGGATTCCACATTTAGTCCTAAATTTAAAGTGAAGGAGACACCAAGGCACAGGTGTCTCCTCGGCAGTTGTCCGGCCTTTTTGGCTATTGGAGCCTCCGGTGGGGGTTGGAGGTCCCTCTCCTTGCCTGTCATCCAGCCTGCTGGTTCTTTAGCTGGCTGCCGCAGCACCGACACCGCCATTCCTCCCACATTCTAATAATATTTATTAAAGTATCCAATCACAGAATTGCCTCCATTTCCAGAAAGCTTCTAATTCAGAAACAAAGCCTTGCTTCCTTGCAACCTCCTCAAAATCACTTGACACATGCCTCAAACCTACAATAGGTCCTTTATAACACCTCCCATGAGGTACTTCACAGTTCCTAAGTGTGTGGTCTCTCTTGTTGCAAGGAGTCAAGGAACCCAACTTTGCTAATTATTTAGTATATGCATGGTGGTCCTTGGCTGGAGAGTTTTAACAGTAGCATAAAAACCATGAGAAGTCACACAAAAGAGAAAATGCTTACGTTTGTCTTAAGTGACATTACCAATAAATGGCAGAGTTAGAACCTCCTAAAATCCTCTTCTCTGTAAAAGTACTGAGAACACTGGCAAAGATTGTCATTACTATCTCATGGCACTAGAAATTAACCAAAGCTTACAGCAATCTGGGGTAGGGGTATTTATTCAAGAAAAACACTGAATCCTGATTAAAAAAAAATAAAACAGCTTTGTGGCATTTTGACTTGCCCTAGTTCCATCCCTGCACTCCAGCGCACAGTAACCTTAAAAACTAATAGGCTGTAATTACAGGGATAACCAATACCATAGCAGCCACTGGAGAAATCTGAATAGGGTTGCAGGTCTTTCAAAGTTTCATTCTCAGAGAATTATCATTATTTGACCAGTCTGAAGCCCCCTGGAAACATTTACTTGCAAGGCTTGCCTTTATTAGACCAGACGCAGAGTTCATCCATTGTGAGCAGTCTTCTTTTTCCCCCTTTGGGGGCTTTTGTCAAAAACAATACGCAGAATTATTTAACCTTGTAGCTGCCTGAGCGGGGGAAGACAACAGTTTGGCCAAACAATAAACTAACCAAGAAAACTTAAAAAGAAAACCTGGAGAATGAAATTCCAGACAGTTTGGAATTAGAAAAGAAGGCCACACACGTAGGGCTATGTGCATGATCAGGAAAGATACAAGAAGGCCCTAAGCACCTCACTTCTGGCTGACCTTGAGGCCCTTTGCAAGCAGAAAGTGAAGGCTAAGCCAGAGTTGTAAACTGTTCAGCTGCATTTTAAAGGCATTACCCAATGTGCATACAGACCCCCTGGGCAAAGACTGGGAGACTTACAGTTTTGGGGCATTTAAAGAAATTTCTGGGCGGCACCTGTGGCTTAGTGAGTAGGGTGCCTGCCCCATATATCGAGGGTGGCAGGTTCAAACCTGGCCCCGACCAAATGGGCGTTGTGGCAGGCGCCTGTAGTCCCAACTAATCAGGAGGCTGAGGCAAGAGAATCGCTTAAGCCCAAGAGCTGGAGGTTGCTGTAAGCTGTGACACCACAGCACTCTACCGAGGGCATCACAGTGAGACTCTGTCTCTTAAAAAAAAAGAAAAGAAAAAGAAATTTATGCCAAATCAATAGCTGATCACTAAGCTAATCTGTGTAGAGACTTCAGTGGCTACATACAACAAATATTATAGGTTTTACAGAATTAGTCCAGGCAAGTCACTAAACAAACAATAATAACAATAACAACAAACTCTAGGTAGGAAGAATCTGTTCCAGAGTTGTCATGTTACTTAGAATGCCCAGTTTTCAACCAAAAAAATTTTAAGGCATGCAAAAAAATAAGAAAATACAGTCCTGTGTGGCACTTGTGGCTCAGTGAGTACGGTGCTGGCCCCATATGCCGGAGGTGGTGGGTTCAAACCCAGCCCCGGCCAAAAACTGCAAAAAAAATAAGAAAAGAAAATACAGTCCATACATAAGAAAAAACAATCAATAGAAACTGTCCCTTTTAGCAGAACATGTTTCCTGGGAAAAGAAAAAGAAAGAAAAGAAACTGTCTCTGAGGAAGCAAAGACATTGGACTTACTATAAAAAAAAAAACCTTTAAATCAACCCTTTTGAATGTATTTTAAAAACCAAAAGAAATCATATCTGAAGAACTAAAGGAAAGTATAAAAATGATGCCTCATCAAATATTAATAGAAAATACTGATAAAGAGATATTATATAAAGGAACTCACTAGAAATTCAAGAACTGAGAAGTACAGTTATTGAAATGAGAATGTCACTAGAGAGTTTTAAGAACAAATTTGAGCACCCAAATGAAAGAAGATAAAACTTTGAAATAGGTCAATTGAGATCATCCAGTCTGAGGAAAGAAAAAGAATTTAAAGAAATTAACAGAGACTCAGGGACTTGTAAGACACCACCAAGTGTACCAACATATATGCAATGAGAGCCTCAGAAGGAGAGGAGATAAAAAGGAGGATTGAAGGAATATTTGAAGAAATACTCAGTAATGGGTAAAAATTTTCAAAATTTGATTTAAAAATGTTAATCTACATGTCCAAGAAACTTAATAAACTTCAAGTAGGATAAATTCAAATATCCACGACCCAACATAATTAAGTGGTCAAAAGACAAAGACAGAATTTTGTTTTCAATTTTTTTCCTATTTATTTTTTGTTTGTATACATTCATGGCAAAGAGAGATTCTTGAGAGCTTTAAGAGAGAAGTTACTCATTACACACAAAGGATCCTCAAGGAGATTAACAATGACTCCTAATCAGAAAATATGGATGCCAAAGTCAATCGGATGACATATTCAAAACACTGAAAGAAAAAATGTCAACAAAAAATTCTATATCTAGCAAAACTATAATTCAAAATAAAGAAAAAGTAGGGAGGCGCCTGTGGCTCATCGAGTAGGGTGCTGGCCCCATATACCGAAGGTGGCAGGTTCAAACCCAGCCTCAGCCGAACTGCAAAAAAAACACCCAGAAAAACAGCTGGGCGTTGTGGTGGGCACCTGTAGTCCCAGCTACTCGGGAGCCTGAGGCAAGAGAATCGCCTAAGCCCAGGAGTTGGAGGTTGCTGTGAGCTGTGTGACGCCACGGCACTCTACCAAGGGGTGAGAAAGTGAGACTGTGTCTACAAAAAAAATAAAAATAAATGAATAAAAATAAAGAAAATATAAGAACTTCTTATAAAAACAAATGCTGAGAGAATTTGTTGCTAAAAGAACTGTCCTACCAGAAATAGTAAAGGGAATCTTTTGGGCTAATATAAAAGGATACTAGGCAACAACTTGAATAAACATGAAGAAGTAAAGAGTACCAAAAAAGGCAACTACACTGGTAAACACAAGAGGCAGCATATAAGTATTATTTTGTTTGTAACATTTTCTCCTATTGTCTTAAAAGACAAATTCATGAAGAAATAATTATAAAATTGTATTGATAGACATACAATAGAATTATATTTATAGACATAGACTATTTAAAAATGTAATCTGTATAACAAAATTACCACAAGGTAGGAGCAGCAGGGAAGGAATGTAGTTATATATATTTTTAAGTTTTTGTATACTATTGAAATTAAGTGGGTATTATCTAAACTACATTGTTGTAAGCTAAGTCATTAATTATAATCCCCAGGGCAATCACTAAGAAAATGACTTCACAAAATATATAACAAAGGAGATTAAAAGGGAGTTAAAATGGTACACAAAAAATATCTACTACCTACAAAGGAAGGCAATGATGAAGGAATAAAAGAAGGCTAAAGACCTAAGATGTAAATCCCACTTTATTGATAATTAGAGTAAATATAAATGGATTAAACATTCAAAGCAAAAGACAGATCTGGCATAATAGATTTAAAAAAGTTATCCAACTAAGTGCTGTCTACACAGAGACATACTTTATTTATTTATTTATTTTTAGAGACAGAGTCTCACTTTGTCACCCTTGGTAGAGTGCTGTGACATCACAGCTCACAGCAACCTCCAACTCCTGGGCTTAGGTGATTCTCTTGCAGAGACATACTTTAGATTCAAATATACAAACAAGTTGGAAGAAAAAGGATGGGGGAAAAAATCCATGAAAACAGTAACCAAAGAGAGCTGGAATGGCTATATTAAAGTCAAATGAAATAGACCGTGAGGCAAAAATAGTTTACTAGAGACAAAAAAAGGATATTTTATAATGATAAAAGGGTAAATCTATATGATAACTACAATCTAAGTATCCCTTATCTGAAATGTTTGGGACTAAAAGTGTTTCAGATTTTGGATGTTATGGAATTTTGGGATATTTGCATGTATATAATGAGATATATTGGGTATAAGACCCAAGTCTAAAAACAAAATTCATTTTTTTCATAAACACCTTATATACCAGCCTGAAGATAATTTTATATCATAACTCTTAATAATTTTGTACACAAAACAAAGTTTAAGTACAGGTACATTGAACCATCAGAAAACACATGAGGTCACGTGAAATTTTCAACTTGTTTCATTATGTGAGTACTCAAAAGTTTAGGATTTTGGATTTTTAGATTGGGTAATCTGTATAAATATATGTAAACCTAACAACAGAGTCTCAAAATACATGAAACAAAAACTGACAGAACTGGAGGAGGGAAAATATACAAAAATAATAGTAGTTGGAGACTTCACTAACTCACTTTCAATAAAGAATGGAATAATTAGATAGAAAATCTATAGAAAATAGATTTGACCAGCACTATAAGTAAACAACTAGACCTCAGACCTATAAAACATATCACTCAACAACAGCAGAATACAAGTTTCTCTCAGTTGCACACAAAATATTCTCAAAGACAGACCATATGTTAGGAAATGAAACAAGTCTTAATAAATGTAAAAAGATATAAATATATGCAAAATATTTCCTTTGACCACAATAAAATTAGAAATTATTAACAGAAGAAAACTTGTGAAATTCACAAGCATAGGATATTGAACAAGACACTCCTAAGTGATCAGTGCTCAAGAAGATGGATATCCTAAATACCCTAACTTGATCATTATACATACTATGTATGTGACAAAATATCACATGACTCCTATACATATGTACAAATACTATGTATAAGTAAAAAACTTAAAAAGAAATCACAGGTATATTAGAAAATACTTTCAAATGAATGAAAGTGAAAGCACAACATATTAAATTTATGCAAAGCAGCTAAAGCAATGCCTAGAAGGCAATTTTATAGCTGTAAACACCCATGAAACAAACTAAGAAAGATTTCAAATTAATAACCTAAAATTTCACCTTAAGAAACTAGAAAAATAAGGGCAAACTAAACCCAAAGCAAGAAAAAGAAAGTAATGAAGATTAAAGAAGAAATAAATGAAATAGGGAATATAAAATAATAGAAGAAATTAATAAAACCATCTTGTGAATCAACAAAATTGATAAAATTTTAGCTAGACTGATCAAGAAAAAATGAGAGAAAACTCAGATTTTTAAAATTAGTGATAGAGGGCAGCGCCTGTGGCTCAGTCAGTAAGGTGCTGGCCCCATATACCGAGGGTGGCAGGTTCAAACCCAGCCCCAGCCGAACTGCAACAAAAAAATAGCTGGGCATTGTGGCGGGCACCTGTAGTCCCAGCTACTCGGGAGGCTGAGGCAAGAGAATAGCCTAAGCCCAAGAGTTTGAGGTTGCTGTGAGCCATGGCACTCTACCAAGGGCAAAAAAGTGGGACTCTGTCTATACAAAAAAAAAAAACAAATAAAATAAAATTAGTGATAGAAGAGGTAATATTACTCAACCTTACCAAAAATGAGAAAGATTTATAATGCATTACTATGAACAATTATATGCTAAAAAATTAGATAACCTAGATAAAAAATGGGAAAATTCCTAGAAAGATATAAACAAAATGAATTCAAGAAGAGATAAAAAGTCTGAATAGACATATAACAAGTAAAGCAATTGAACTGGTAATCAAAAAAACTTCTCATTAAGCAAAGCCCAGGAGCAGATGGCTTAATGGGTGAATTATACTCAATGTTTAAAGATTTATTAACACTAATCCTTCACAAACTGTTCCAAACTATAGAAGAGGGAACACCTTCTATCTCATTCTGTGGTGTCAGTACTACCTAGACACTAAAAGTAGACAAAGACATCACAAAAACAGAAAACCATAGATCAATATTCTTTATGAATATAGTCACAAAAATTCTCAAAAAAATGCTACCAAACCAAATCCAGTAACATATAAAGAGAATTATAAACCATGACCTAGTGAAATCTATCCTAGTAATAAATGGTTTAACATACGAAAATTAATATGTAATATACCATACTAACAGAATAAATGCCCCAAACCATGTGATCATTGTAAAGAATACAGAGAAAGCAACTGGAAAAAATTCAGCCATCTTTTGATAAAAACACTTAACAAAACAGAAACAAAAGGGAGCATCCTGGCCGGGCATGGTGGCTCACGCCTGTAGTCCCAGTGCTGTGGGAGGCCGAGGCGGGTGGATTTCCAGTGCTCACAGTTCAAGACCAGCATAAGCATAAGTGAGCCAGAGTAAAAGACCCCGTCTCTACCACCAGGAAAGAATACCGCCGGGTGTTGTGGTGGGCGCCTGTAATCCCAGCTACTTGGGAGGCAACTGGCAAGAGGAATCACTACAAGCAAGGACAATGTTAAAAAAAAAAAAAAAAAGGAAACTAAGAAGAGTGCAAGCAACTGAAATAAAACCAAAAAAAAAAAAAAAACCCACAAAAAAAAAATTAAAAAAAAAAAAGGGAGCATCCTCAATCAGGTAAAGGCCATCTATCAGAACCCCATAGCTAGCATCATAGTTAATGGTGTGTGACAACAAACGTAAGCCCTAAGATCAGGACAAAGAAAATGATGCCTTCATTGATCACTTCTGTTCAGCATTGTACTAGAAAGTATAGCCAGGACAATCAAGAAAAAATAAATAAATAAAAGGCATCTAAAAATAGAATTACCTCTATTCACAGAAGACAGGGTCTTATATATAAAAAAATCTTAAAGAGGCTCAGCGCCTGTGGCTCAACGGGCTAAGGCGCCAGCCACGCACACCTGAGCTGGCGGGTTCGAATCCAGCCTGGGCCTGCCAAACAACAATGACAGCTGCAATCAAAAAATCACTGGCGTTGTGGCGGGTACCTGTAGTCCCAGCTACTTGGGAGGCGAAGGCCAGAGACTTGCTTGAGCCCAGGAATTGGAGGTTGCTTTGAGCTGTGATGCCAGAGCACTCTACCCAGGCCGACAGCTTGAGGCTCTGTCTCAAAATAAATAAATAAATAAATAAATAAAATTAAAAAAAAATAAAAAATCTTAAAGAATCCATAAAATAGGGCAGTGCCTTTGGCTCAAGGAGTAGGGCGCTGGCCCCATATACCAGGGGTGGCAGGTTCAAGCCCAGCTCCAGCCAAAACTGCAAAAAAAAAAGAATCCACAAAATAATTGTTAGAGCCAAGGAACAAGTTCATCAAAGTTTCAGGAAACAAGACAAGTATACAAAAATCTATTGTATTTCTATACCCTATGAAAACCAGAAAATAAAATTAAAGGAATGATTCCATTTATAATAGCAAAAATAAAATAAAATACTTAGGAATAAATTTAACTAATGAAGTACAAGATTTGTACACTGAAATTACAAAACATGATTGAAAAAATTTAAAGATCTAGGCTCACCACCTGTGGCTCAACGGGCTAAGGCGCCAGCCACATACACCTGAGCTGGCGGGTTCGAATCCAGCCTGGGCCCACCAAACAACAATGATGGCTACAACCAAAAAAAAAAAAAAAAGAAAAAATTTAAAGATCTAAACTAATGGAAAGGCATCCAGTTGATGGATTGAAAAACGTAACATTGTTAAGGTGACAAAACTCTCCAAATTGCTCCATAGAGTCAATCCAACCCCAATCTAAGTTCCAAGTGGCCTTTTTGCAAAAATGTACAAGCTGATCCTAAGGGCCACATACAAACACAAGAGACCTAGAATAGCCAAAGTCACCTTGAAAAAAATGAAGTAAGAGGGTTCATACTTCCTGATTTCAAAACATATTACAAAGCTACACTAAACAAAATAGTGTGAGACTGTCATAATGATAGACATATAGGCCAGGAGAACAGAATTGAGAAATAAGAAACAAAGTCTAACTTTTATCATCAACTGATTTTTGATAAAAGTGTCAAAACAGAGCAGCGCCTGTGGCTCAGCAAGTAGGATGCTGACCCCATCTACCAAAGGTGGCGGGTTCAAACCTGGCCTCAGCCTAACTACAAAAAACAAAAAACAAAAAAAAGTGTCAAAACAATCCCATGGTAGGAAAATTGTCTTTTCTACAAATAGTGCTAAAATAATTAGATATTCACCAGAAAAAGAATAAAATTGGATCCCATCTTACTCCCTGTTTAAAAACTAACTCAAAAAGGATGCAATCTCTCAACATAAGAACTAAAACTTTTGAATTCTTAGAATAAAATTAAGCACAAATCTTTGTGACTTTGGATTACACAATAATTTCTTAGATATAACACCAAAGGCACAAGCAACAAAAGAAAAATGGATAAATTAGAAATGTTAAGCTTTTGCATTTCAAAGAATACTACTGAGAAAGTGAAAAGACAACCCACAAAGAATTGACTTATTGATTTATCAAAACGATGTATAACTGCCAGTGAGTGAGGCAGCTGAGATCCAGACCTGGGTCTAATGCCAATGCCTGTGCTTCTAAGCTACTGCTTAACCACAGTTTTGTTTTTCTACTTATTTTCTTTAATATCTGAAACTGTTTAAAAGCAGGGACCTTGTTTTGTGCAGGACTAAGACTATTTCTGGTGCTGTGTGATTTGGTAAAGTACTGGCTGTTGATATATGAGAGCTATTCTTCACAACATTAGCAAGTATTTCTCTATTCCAAGATTTCTGCATTTTTTATAATTCAGAGATGGATATTAAATTTTATCAAAATTCTTATGATATTTGATGTTTCGGGGGTTTTTTTGCAGTTTTTTTTTTTTTTTGGCTGGGGCTGGGCTTGAACCCACCACCTCCAGCATATGGGGCTGATGCCCTACTTTTTTGAGCCACAGGCACCACCCTGATGTTTCTTCTTTGACCCATCAATGTGATAAATTACGTGAATAGATTTCTGAATATTAAATGATTCTGAATATTAAAAAAAATACAGTCCACAAAATGGGAGAAAATATTTGCAAATCATATATCTGATAAGAGATGAGTATTCAGAATATGTCAAATATTCTTACAACTCAGCAATAAAAAGACAGATAACCCAATTTAAAAATGAGCAAAGGATTTGAATAGATACACAAATGGCCAAGAAGCACATGAAAAAATACTAAACATTATTCATTATTAGGGAAATGTACACCAAAACCCCAGTAAGAGCCTGCCTCACACCCACTAAAATCTCTACAATCAAGAAGATGGAGAATAACAAATATCAGTGAGAAATTGAAACACTTGTACATTGCTGGTAGTAATGTGAAATCATGCAGCTCCTCATGGCAGTTTCTAAAAAAAATAAACGTAGAATTACTACATGACCAAGCAATTTCACTTCTAGGTAAATAGCCAAGAAAGGTGAAAACATGTTGGAACAAAACAACGTATGCAAATATCATAGCAGCATATTCATACTAGTCAAAAAAGAGGAAGCAGCCCAATGTCAATCAATTGATGGATAAATAAATTATGGTATATCCATACAACAGACTGTAATTGTCATTAAAAGGAATTGAAAACTTAGTTCTACTACATTATGGATGAATTTTTATTTTATTTTTATTTTTTTATTTTTTTGAGACAGAGCCTCAAGCTGTCACCCTGGATAGAGTGCCGTGGCATCACAGCTCACAGGAACCTCCAATTCCTGGGTTCAAGCGAGTCTCTTGCCTCTACCTCCCAAGTAGCTGGGACTACAGGCGCCCGCCACAACGCCCGGCCATTTTTTGGTTGCAGCCATCATTGTTGTTTGGCGGGCCCGGGCTGGATTCGAACCCACCAGCTCAGGTGTACGTGGCTGGTGCCTTAACCCGTTGAGCCGCAGGCGCCGAGCCATGGATGAATTTTTAAAACCTTATAGTACATGAAAGAAGCCAAATACAAAAGCCATATATCATATAATTCCACTTATATAAAATGTCCAAAATAGGTACATTTGCAGAGACTGAAAGCAGGTTTGTCCAAATTTGTAGAGACTGGAAGTAGATTAGTTAGAAGGGGCCTGGGACTGCTATTTCTTACTGAGTGGTTAGGGAAGTCTTCTCTACAGAACTGGCATTGGAATAGAGTCTGATGGAAGAGACAAGCTATGCCCTTTCAGTTTCCTTAGGAAACACATTCCAGGCAGGGGGAATAGCCAGTGCAAAGACTCTGAGCTGGAAAGAGCTTGCTGGGGAGGGAGATGTGAGCAGAGTTAGAAGTGCCTAGAGCACAGCAGAAGTTTGAAGTCACTCCTAAGACACAAGGAAGCTTCTGGGGGCCTTAATGGTACATGAAGGTTGGGGTTGATTGATGTTCGCAAAAATTTATCTGGCTGTGGTGTGGAGAATGGAACAGAGTGTAACAGGTATAGAATCAAACAGATCTGACCTGCCAGGAGAGCAGAAATGGACTTGGGCTTGTCCCAGCTGGGAGTTAGGAAAAAAGAGACAAATGAACATATTTAAGAAATATCTTGGAAGCTAGACGTAGTGGTAAGTGCCTATAGTCCCAGCTACTCAGGAGGCTCGCTTGACTCCAGGAGTTCAAGTCCAGACTGGGCAACATAGAGAGATCCCATCTTTTAGAGTAAAATAAGAAAGAAATATCTTGGAGCTAGAGCTAATGAGATGTGCTGATGCAAGGAGTGTTCGTCTCCTAGCACTAGCTTTTTCCTCCGTTTCTTTTAGAGGTTTTTATTCTTCCCTCGTCCATTTGTAGAGAGAGCAAATAAGAATATTTTTAGAAAGTTTTTAGGAGTAAAAGCTGAAGAGATGAGAAAAAAGTTCTCCCATCACTTGGACTCTCAAAGCTGAAACACAGCATGTCCACCCAAACAACTGCACGAGATTGCTGCTCGTGGTAGCTTTATATATAAGAGGCCCAAACTGGACACAAAGCAAATAAATGTCCAGTAAGAGTAAAATGGATAAATAAACTGTGTGTGTATTCCTACAGTGGAATGTGAGGCAACAATGAAAAAAACCGACCTATTGTTACCAGCAGCAACATGAATGCACACCTCTGTATTATTCCCCCCCAATCCCATAAACATAGTCTAATTGTGAGTAAAACAACAGTGCAAACCAAAAATATTTTGCAAAGTATTTAACCAATATGCCTCAAAATTGGCAAGGTCATGCAAAACACAGAAAGACTAGTCACAGAGCAGAGGACACCAGAAAGATCTGCTGACAAAATACAATGTGAGATCCAGGACGGGAACTTGAATGGAAAAGCTGGGAAAGTCTGGAGTTGTGTTCATGGTCAGGCACCGATGTTGATTCCTTAGTTTTGACACCTGTATTATAACAATGCAACATGTAGGGTACATGCAAACTCTGCACCACTTTTGCGATATTGTTGTAAATATCAAACTATCTCCAAATTTTAAAAATCTGGGGGTTTTTTTGTTTTTATTTTTGAGACAGAGCCTCAAGCTGTCACCCTGGATAGAGTGTGGTGGCATCACAGCTCACAGCAACCTCCAATTCCTGGGCTCAAGCGAGTCTCTTGCCTCAGCCTCCCAAGTAGCTGGGACCACAGGCGCCCGCCACATC
>CAUYRH010157141.1:0-47997 GCA_963574655.1 Perodicticus potto | reverse complement strand
ACACCCACACACACACACGCGCGCGCGCGCGTGCACGCAGCTGCAGGCAGTCACACGAACAACCACACACCCACACTGACACACGCACAGTGACACGCTGCGGAAAAGGGGGGGGGGGGGTGGCGGGGGCGGGACGTGTGTGATGGAGGGGGTTTGACTGTGAATGGAGAGAGGGGTATGAATGGGGGGACTTGCCAACTCCGTGAAGAGGTGTGGGGCCCGAGAGATGGGGGGCCTAGGAAGTAGGCACCTGAGGGGAAGCCACTGTGGCTCCCCACGGAGAGGGCTCCAGAGAATGGGGGTGCTAAGGGCGCAGAAAAGCAAGTGCGTTCCAAACCCTGGAGGAGGGTCAGTTTGGGGGCCTGGCTAGGGGGGAAGGTCTTGGGGGAGGAGTAGAAGGGGGCCTGGAAGGGCCTTTGGTGAGGTGGAAGAAAGGTTCCTAGGGCTGAGGAGTGTTTATGGGGGGGTCTCGAGGAGAGGGGCCCAAGGAGGGAGATGGAGAGAAGGGCTGAGAAGGGTTCTGAAAAGGGTACAGGACTGAGAGGTTAGGCGCGAGGAACGGCGGGGAGGGGACCCTTTGGGTGAGGAGGAGGAGACCTAAGGATGGGGGATTAGCGGCGGGAGAGGGTCGTAACAGCAGGCCGGGGCCTCCTGGCCTGGCCGCGGAAAAAGGGGGCGGCGCGCTCGGTTACCTGTAGATGTACCAGACGCTGCGCCGCCGGGGCCCCAGGGCCGGCCAGCTGGAGGAGAGCGCGGGGGGCGGCTGCGGCAGGGAGCCCCCACCGGGGCCACCCCCAAGACCCCCGCCGCCGCCGACCGCAGACAAAGCCATTGCCACCGCAGCCCCGGCCCCGGCCCCGGTCCCGGTGCCGGCCGCCCCCGCCGCCGCCGCCGCCGCCGCGTCCCCGTCCCCGCTCGGCCGAACCCCCGTGTCCGGGCCCCCAGGCCCCGCCTCATGCTGACCCGCACCAGGAGGGGGGAGGGGGAGGGGGCGCGCACCCCCCCGCGGGAGGGAGGGCAGGGCCGGGGGCTCACATGCCGGGGGGGCGCGGGGGCGCGGGGTCGGGCAGCGGCGGTAGCGCGAGGACCGCGGACGGCGCCGGCTTCAGCACCGCGGACAGCTCCGGAGGCGGGCGGCAGGCGCAAGGCTTAACCCCTTGGCGTCCTGCGCCGGGTGGCGGAGGGGGCCGGGCATGGGGGAGGGGGCCAGGAGGGGAACGCGGGGGCCCCCTTGGCGGGAGAAGGGGGAGGGGCGAGGCGCGGGGGGGAGGAGAAGGGGGAGGCACTTCCGGTCTGGGGCCCCCGGCCCCCTCCCCCCTCCAGAGCCCTCCCGCGCAGGTGCAGAGCGAGAGAGCGCGGAGAGAGGGACGCACAACATCACACAAGATGCCTCGCAACCGCGTGCAGGGACGCACGAACTGAGCCCCACTACCGGGGCAGCGACACCACAGAGGAGAGGGGCTTCGGGAGGGGACACACAGCCTACGACCACAGACCAACAGACAGCGCACCCCAAACAGTCAAGGACCCAGAAAGGAAGGCCAGAGCATTTAGATTGGGCCCCAGGACAGCGAAAGACACCTCTCCCCACCCCCACCCCAAAGTAGCCCACAGAAGAAGGCGGAGCAAGAGGAGAGAGGGTGGCACAGCCAGGAGGGGGTACACTGGGCAAGATAACACAGCTCCTGCAGGGATGCTGGGGATGAGCCCTGGGCACGCAGCACAGTGGGCTAGACCACCTAAGACCGGGTCAGGGAGAGCAGGAAGAGGGGGACGTTTAGGGACACCACACACAGAACTTCACAAGAGAGCCAGCAAGAGGGGTGGAGGAGAGTAAACACAGGTGACAAGACAGGGCCAGGAGAGGAGGAGAAAGCTGAGGGTGAGAAGAACCACCTACATCCACTCTCAAGACCAAGGGCAAGGAGAGACCCAGAGAGATGGTGCAGAGACAAGAAGCAGAAGCAGACAAGGAGACTTGGGGTGGGGGGAACCTCAATACTCACCCAGTGCCCAGAGCCGGAGACGTGCCAAGCAAACACGCACAATGGTCAAGCGCCTCAGACACTCGGGGCGCAGGGTGGCACCCCACTCTCTCCCCATGTTGTCATTTCTCTCTCCCCCCATCCCTGACCCATCCCCACTGGCCAGAACACAGACACATAGGTTTGGACACATTTAATGGAAGAATGCTATGAACAAGGGGGCCGTCCCTAGATGGGGGGAGAGGAGCGGCGGAGGAGGGTGTCATTTTTCAGACACCAAATTGTGACCCCTCCTCCCCCACAGCCCTGTCCTTCCCGAAACCCAAGCCCTGAAGTCCTCCCCTCCTCTGCCCTTCCCTCCTCCCAACAGCTTAGTTCCTGAATTTCTGTCAGACAGATGCAAATGCATGCACACACTTCTATGTGCCAATGCACACACAGTGACATGCACCGAGAGGGACAAATGTATGCAGAGACCCACCTGTCCATGTGTGTGAGTTGACACACTGACATTTCTGGCAATGCTTGCCCACAGGTTGAGAGAAGCACAGATGTGCAGGGCCAGCCTCACGATTAGCATAGCCACAAAGGTACTCATATACACAGAAAAGAGCAGACCCCCTGGCCCAGGGCACTTGTGCAGAGATATACATCTAGTGGCCTCCAGCCACACATGCACACAGATGCGTGTCATGCACACCTACAGAGAGACGTTCACACATCGGGAAACCTCAGCTCTGGTCGTGCACACGCGCGCGCACACACGTTCATACACCCCACAGGCACCCCATCCTTCCCATACTGATCCCGTCCCCCCTGCCCCTCCCCTCTCACCTCCCTGGGCCAATCCCATCCATTAAGCTTCCGAAGCAAGTCAGCCAGCAGCCAGGGAGGGGAAAGGTGTCAGTGTACCCCTCTCCTTGCTTTCTTCCCACCCAGCCCTGCCCCTGCCCCGGCCACGCCAGTGCAAGGCATGGGATGCACACACTTCTGCTGCGCATGACTGCACAGATTTGGGGTGCATGAAGGCAATAGGGGCCTCCAGCCAGCCACACACAGGCTTCCCGAGCCCCCAGGCATCCCCACCCCACTCTGACCACCTCGTTAGTCTCTGGCTACCCCAGAGCTGGGCAGTTGCAGTGGTTGCCAAAGGTGGTTTGGGTTGGGCTGTGTTGTCTGAAGCTAACTCTGGTCTCTCCCACCCCTGAATCAAATGTTAGAAGGAACAAATGAGAAAGGGGGCTTAAAGGGCGTTGAAATATTTAAAGGTGTGGACTGTGATGGGAAGTTGGGGTGCCCAAGTGTGTAAGGACATTTACCTTGGGGCATCAAAGCTGTCGTAGGAGCCCACGGTATAATGCCGGAAGAGCCTCTTTGCCTTGTCACTGCGGCTTTCTGCTGGGGGACAAGGGACAACTTGGACCCTCATTTTGGAAACCATAAGCCCACCCCCAGGGCTCCTGGCCCAAGCCTTCTCATCTTACCTCCCAACACCCTGAGGAAAGGGACAAGAAAGGACATGGAGTCCTGAGGTACACTCAGATGGCTGAGGGTCCCTCATTACCTTGCTTTCCCTCCTGAGAGCGGTTTGCCACCTCTTCCAGGCAATCAGAGGGGAACCAGCCGATGCGACCTTTGACCTGGCCTTCCCAGAAGCCTCCTTCCCCGATGCTAAGTACTGGGTGGGGAATAGTGACACAGAAACATTTCTGCATTTCTGTGCTGCCACCCTGTCACAAGCTTACTGCACTTCCCAGTAACTGGTCCCGGGGCATCCTTATCAATGTGTGAGATGAAGAGATTGAGGAAGAACCAAATCACCTCACATTTGCATTCTTACTTTTTGGATCAAATGGGAATATCAAGAAGCACTGGGGAAAAGGACTATTCTGTGACATGGGTTAGAGGCAGGTCCACAAATGGTCCTTTTCTCCCCTGGTAACTGGTCACAGCTCAGTGGTGTCATTTCCCTAAACCTTCCCAGGTTCTGCGGACTTAAATCACAATTGAGGGGGAGGAACTCTACCCCACCCTCTCGCCATTGCCCCTTTTACCTCCCAAAGTCTCCTTGCAACTTGACCTTTTGTCATGCATCCCCACAACCCTCTCTAGAGCCACAACCTGGCTCTAGAAGGGAGGAGAGTTAGGAATTGCCCTTCTTCCCACCACCCCTCCTGGAGGGGGCTTCCTCTCAGCCCCACCTTTTCACCATTTCTCACACACTAATCATAGCCTGTGCTGTGTCTGGTGCTAAGGGATAGAGACAGATGAGAAGAACAGCTAATGTTTATCAAGCTCTCATCTGAGCCAGAATCTGAAAAGGGGGCAGTTTTATTATCCCCATTTTACTGAGAGACAGACTGAGGCTTTGAGAGCCAAGGTCATTTGCTCAAGATTACCAGGATGGATTTGAACATAGTTCAGTATATTTCCAGAGCTTATGCTTTTAATCACCAATGTGTTGCTACCTGTCCTTTCGAGGCCTTTGTTGCTGCTCCTGCTGCTGCTAATGTCAACAGTGACAAACATACAGCCCTCCGTTTCTCCAGCATTTTTCACATATTTTCTCTCCTCGCTCAATCCTTATACCCACGTTGGGTAGGTAACAATTGGTTTCCCATTTTATAGACAAAGAAGCTGAAACTAACACATAAAAGCTACCCTGGTGGGTGAGAGGAGAGGATGCTCAAGGTCATGGAAGAGAATAGGAGACAAGGTATCAAAGGGTCTGTTTTCTTACTCTGCCTGCCTGGCTGGATGGTCTTGTCATCATTCATTCATTCATTCATTCAATGAACAAATACTTATTTAGTACTATTATGAATCAGAGTCCAGCATAGACACTATTGAACACAATCAGTGTGGTTCCTCCCTCTATAGAGCTTCCAAATCAACAGCCAATAGCAGCGTAACTGCACGAGTGATTGTGTGATTGGAAATCGAGGTCAGCACTCAAGGGAAAAGGGGTTTTTGGAGAGAGGCCAAATGGGAGGATATAAAGTAGATGGCAAAGGGGCACAGGAAGGTGCCCCTGAGGATGTGACAGAGAGGCTGAGATCTGAAGGATCCTAAGAGTTGAGGACACAAAGAGAAGTGAGGAAGGGTTTTCCAGGTGGAAGTAACAGTATGTTCAAAGGGTTTGGTGTAAAAAAAAAAAGGCTTGGGTGTCAGAAGAATGGAGAGAAGGACGAGGTCCCGGGAACCTCAAGGAGGGAAGGAAAGATAGAGTGAGATGAGGTGGGTGAGATGGGCAGGGATGTGTTTTGGAGGACAAGTTAAGGCTCTGGGCTTTGATTCTAAGAGCAGAGGGAGCCTGCTACCTCATCAGGTCATGGTGAAGCTCGGTGACTTTGTGGATGTGGGCATGCCTTTAATGAAAAGTCCCTTTTAATGAGAGAGGGGAATAAAAAACACAGCAGCATGTCCTCTCCCTTCATGGACATACTGGGCTTGTAGTTCAGAAAGACACAATGAAAGGTACTGCCCATGGCCCTCTCCCTGCACAGAGGGTCCCTCACCCGGCCTCAGCTTCCCTTGCTTCTTTCTCATGTACTGCCTACCCCCAAATTCCCAGGCAGCTGGTTCTGAAGGAGCTGCACCTGGCCTCCAAGTTTAGCACCTGCATTTAGTCATTCATTCATTCATTCATTCACTCAGCAAATGTGCACTGAAGCCTCCCATGTGCTGGGTTATTAAACTGGGCCCTACTGACCTAGAGATCAACACTTGTGACCTTGCCTCTAGGAACTCAGGCTATGGGGAGACAGACTACAAAACAGATGGAGTTACGCAACCTGCCTGATGCTCTGATTCCTGATTCCCCTTTAAGACCCCACTTGAGTTTATCTCCTGTGATAGGACCTGCCCTGCTTATCCAGGCAACACAGGTCTCTTTCCTTTAAGTGCCTGTGATAGGGGCTGCTTACGACAGTGATGGCTGGCCTTTATGCAGCACTTATTATGTGCGAGACAACAGACTGAGTGCTTTACATAACCTGACTCCTTTAATTCTCACAACGGTTCCATTTTACAGATGAGGAAACTGAGGCCCAGAGAAGTCACTAAGGTCACCTGGCTAGGAAGTGGTGGCAGGATTTGAACCCATGCAACCTGGTTCTCAACCTCTATATTGCTTGGCTCCTGGACAGCCTGGAGTCTGGCAAAAAATTGCACCTCTGCCTGATAACAACTACCACATCTGCAGCACGTTGCCCTGCCTCCAAAGTGCCCTTCTATCCAAGAACACATGTCAACAGCCCTGCGATGTCCAAAGCCAGCTCATTTTCCAGGAAGGAAAGGAGGAAGACAGGAAAACACAGGAAGAAATGTTCCCCACAACATCAGTCATTGTTTAGGGAGCTTACACCTTGGGCCAAAATGCCTCACACCTGTCATTTCATCAGAGCCCTGAGAAGTCAGCAGCTGCTGGTCTTTCTGGAGAGAGCACCTATCACACGCAGGACGAAGTCAAGGCTGTTTGGCCTCATGCTCATACCAGGTAGCAGGAAAGACCATGGTCTTGGACTGGGGATTTTTGGGGAAGTCCCTTCACTATGAGGCTCTGTCCCAGCAACTATACAGTGGGGCTCATGACAACCTCCTGAAGGGCCACCAGGAGTCTATGAGAACACACAGCGAAAGGCACCAACCACAGCCAGCTTGGTGTCAGTGTCTCACCAATGCTCACTTCTCTTTTGCCTCAAAACTGCTTCTTTTTTGAGTCTCACTCTGTCACCCCAGCTAGAGTGCAACAGCATGATCACAGCTCACAGCAACCTCAAACTCCTGGGTTCAAGTGATCCTCCTGCCTCAGCCTCCCAACCATCCAGGACTACAGGCACCTGCCACCACACCTGGCTAATTTTTTCTATTTTTTGTAGAGATGGAGTGTCACTCTTCCTCAGGCTGGTCTCAAACTCCTGGCATCAAGGGATCCTCCTGCCTCAGCCTCTCAGAGTGCTGGGATGATAGGTGTGAGTCACTGCCCTGGCCACTCAACACAGCCTCCTGACTTCATCTTGGCCACACTTTAGGCTCCTACAAAGCAGAAGGGGCCTCTTGGGGGTCCTCAGAGGGCACCGGGGTGCACTGGGTATTCCAGGTGCTGCAGATTTGTTGGCTGCTCCTCTGTCTCCTCCCAACTCCCATCCTGGGCCTCCACAAGCCCTCCCCCCCACCCCGTACCTTTGATCTTTTCCCCCTTGCTCAGGGAGATCTCCCCCTCAGCTTGGGCTTGGTATGATTTCACAGCCATGAAGGAGCGTCCAGGTACTGCTGAATAGAGCTTCCTCCGCCTTCCTCGGCTGCCCAGGGAGCCCCCGGGGCCCCCAGAGCCTCCTGTGCCCCCAGCTGGCCCTTCCCGGGGTGTCCCACTGGAGCTGCATACACAGAGGGTATGAGAGGCAGGGGAGAGTGGAGGGAGGGGGCACCTCTGGGAGAACAGGGGTCCTTGGGTGGGGTAGGAGAATGGAGCATCAGGGTGGGGTAGGGGTTAAGTGCTTTCCCAGCTCTGGCATTCTTAGAGTAAGAGGACATTTTGGGGGGCCTCATCTGGCTGCCTGCTGCTGCCCCCAGACCCCCTCCTGCCTTCGGGCTTCCGGCTGTGCCCCCTCCCATGGTCCTGCACGTACAGCCTGATTCAGCTTCCTGAAGCTGTGCCAGGACTGTGTCATCCCTCTGCTCGTGAGCCGTCCATGACTCCCAGCTCCCTCCTGGGTCAGGTCTAACTCTTCCGCCTGCCACTCCCAGCCTCTCCCCTATTTCCCTGGACATGACAGGCTGGCCTCCTTACCCCACAGTGTCCTGTGCCTGTCCTCCCCCTGGTCCCTGCTTACCCCACTGCCCTCTTTCCACTGGGCTTCCTCCACCTCATCCCACCATTCATTCTGTCTGTCCTCAGGGGCTGGAAATCACATTTGTTTTCGGTACCCCTTGCCCCAGGCCCCTCCTGTAGCTGACACTCAGCTAAAATTTGGTGCATGGGGGGTGGAATCAGGAGAGTACCTCACCGTGTCCTTACTGCCCCCAGGGAGAGACGAGGGACGTGGTAGTAGGGGACCTACAAGAGGCAGACAGCTGTGCTGGCCACGGGGGAAGATGTAGCTCTGAGGAGGGGATCCAGTGAGACTGGGCACTGCGGGGCCAGGGCTGAGTCCTCCCCTACCTGGGCCGTCCTCGGGGCTGCCTCTTGGCCTCCTCTGGGTGCCTTCCTCGGGATGGGGAGCGGGCCCGGGCACCCCGGGGACTGCTGGCACTTCGGAGGGTCCCACTGCTGAGTTTGGAGGTGGGGGCCGAGGGCTGCGACTGGCCCTGGGACCCTGAGGTAGGGCCAGAGGCCCCAGAGGATGAGGCCCCTGGGGCGGAGAACACCATCCAGTCGGGTAGCGCCATGCTGGTGTCGCTGTTGGCCCGTAGCAGCGCCGGGGGCACCGTCAGCCCTGTGCCTGGGGGTCCTCGTCGCCGGGCTGCGTACTTGGGGGACTCCTGGAAGGGCACTGCGAGGGCACAGTGACAGGGATCCAGGGGCAGATGGAGAGAGAGACAGGCAGGCAGGGACCATTCAGTCAAGGGATGGTGGGGAGAGGCATGAGAAGGAGAACTGTGTGAAGCAGCAGGGGCCTGTATTGCTCCCTCCCCACTGCCCAAACATGTTTTTCTCCAGAGTTTTCTCATTCCCTTCCTAGTCCCCAAGTCAGGTTCCCCCACTCCTCAGTCCCACTGTGAACCCCAGTTGCCCCAGGATCCCCGCTTAGCCCTAGCTCCCTTTAACTCACCCACATCCTGTTCTCGGTGGTTTCGGATCAGCTCCCCCAGCTCAAAGTTCCCAGCAATCACTGCCACCTGGAGGGAGGGGTACAGACAGGTGAGGTGGCCCAGGCAGCCACCAAGAAAGGGCAGAAAACAGTGTGAGGGCCCCCCCCCCGGGCAGCCCCCTAGCCCCAAAAGCCCGCTCTCCTTCCTCTCCCAGATCATGGCCTCCGTCCTAGTACTGGAAACTGTCCACCTTTGTTCTCTTTGTCACCCCCTCACCAGCCGCACACCTGGAAGGGGGTCTGTCCGTTGTTGTTCTTTACATCCTTGTTGGCCCCTCGATAGAGGAGAATCCTGGCACAGGTTTCCTGAGGGCGATGGCCATGAGTGGCACAGGACAAAGAGGGGAAAAAAAAAAACAGTTAAGGTCACCAAGAGGTGATACAGGCACTGTGCTAAGACCGTCGCTAATAAATAATCTGACCTAACCCTGCACTGCTCAGGATAGCAGCCAGGTAAGGGGCCCCACACCCTGTGGCTCACAAGAACTTTATGGCTGGTCCAAACAGAGATATGCCATGTGTGTGAAATACACACTGGATTTCAAGGACATAGTATGGGTGGGGGGATGGGGGGAGAAAGAAGTTAAACATTTCTCTTAATTTTTATGTTGACTTCATGTTGAAATGACAATATTTTAAATACACTGAGTTCAGTAAAATATGTTACTAAAATTAATGTCCCCTCATTCTTTTTCTTTTCTGTTGATGTGGCCACTAGGACACTTAAGGACATTTAGGACATATGATTTGTGTTCTATCTCATTGGATAGGGCTGATCTAAACTAGGTTTCCCCCTAGCTGGGTGTTACGGTGGGCACCTATAGTCCCAGATACTTGGCAGGTTGAAGTAAGAGGATCTCTTGAGTCCAGGAGTTTGAAGTTACTGTAAGCCATGACTCCAGGGCACTCTACCCACCAGGGTGACAGAATGAGACTCTGTCTCAAAAAAACTAAAACTAAAACTAAAACTAAACCAAAATAAACAAATAAGGCTGGGCATGGTGGCTCACATCTGTAATCCTAGCACTCTGGGAGGCACAGGTGGTGGACTGCCTGAGCTCAGGAGTTCAAGACCAGCCTGAGCAAGAACAAGGCCCGGTCTCTACTAAAAAAACTAGTAGAAAAACTAGCTGGGTGCCAGGGCTCACACCTATATTCCTAGCACTCTGGGAGGCTGAGGCATGTGGAATGCTTGAGCTGCTTGAGCTCACGAGTTTGAGACCAGTCTGAGCAAAAGTGAGACCCCTATCTCTACTAAAAATAGAAAAACTGAGGCAAGAGGATCACTTGAGCCTTAGTTGGAGGTTGCTGTGAGCTATGACACCGTGGCACTCTATCCATGTTGACAGCTTGAGACTCTGTCTCAAATAAATAAATAAATACATAAGTAAATAAATAAAATAAAAGTAGACAAAACTAGCCAGGCATTGTGGCAGGCATCTATAGCCCCAGCTAGGGAGTCTCAGGCCAGAGGATATCTTAAGACCAAAAATTAAGCTATGATGCTACAGCACTCTACCCAGAGTGGCAAGAGTGAAACTCTGCCTCAAAAACAAAGAAACAAACAGGTTGGCATGTTGGCTCACACCTGTAATCCTATCACTCTGGGAGGCCAAGGCGGGTGGATAGCTTGAGCTCTGGGAGTTCAAATAAGAGTGAGACCCTATCTCTAAAAAAATAGCTGGGCATTGTGGCAGGCACCTGTAGTCCCAACTACTTGGGAGGCTGAGACAAGAGGATTGCAAGAGCCCAGGAGTTTGAGGTTGCTGTGAGCTATAACACCAGGGCACTTACTCATCCTCAGGGTAACTGAGTGAGACTCTGTCTCAAAAAACAAACAAACAACCCTCTCCCTCTCTCCAGGTTTTCCCAACTTCTTCTGCACTACTAACATTTGGGGCCAGAAGATTATTTGTTGTGTGTGTGGGATTCTACGGCTGTGGGGTCTTGGCCAGCACCCTGACCTCTACTGTGGGAAGCCAGTAGTGCTCTCCTCCCCAGTTGTGACAATCAAAACATGTCTCTAGACATGGCCAAACTTTCCAGGGATAGAGGGCAGAAGTACCCAGGTTGAGAACCACTAGTCTAAACCTCATGGAAGGCTTACAATGCAGTGTTGCCTGCCAGGTACCCAGCACTTTAGAGGCAGAAGCTCACTGAATTGTCCAATAATTCTGTCAGATGGAAATTACTGTCTCTATTTTATAGAGGAGAAACTAAGGTTTTCAAAGGCACTCAAGGTCAAGCACCTGGTGACTGACAGTGCTTGGATTCGAACCCAGATCGGTTTAACTCCAAAGCCTTTGATCTCAAGGCTCTCTGTCAGACCCATAAGGAGGGGGGCACAAGTGATGGGGGTTGGGGTGCCAAATTGGGGCAGCAAGGGCAGGGATGCCATCAGCTAGATGATTCACATCAACTCCTTCCAGTGTCAATCCCATGTTACCCCTCATCACTCTTTGGGCTAAATCTAACATCTTTGCCCTGGCCAAGAAGGGTTATTAGCTGAGCTAACCTGAGTTGCCAGCCCTGCTCCCCTGCCCCGCCCCCACCACCCTTGCCAACTTCGCTTTTACTACCTGCACTTGCTCCACATGCCTCAGCCATACTGGCTTTCTCCTTCCTCAGACAGCCATGCTTCTGACCCAGAACATTTGCACCTAATACTCCCTCTGCTTGGAATTTACCCCTAGATGTGCAGCCTGCTTCTCACTTCTTCATTCAGAGAAGAGGCCTTCTCTGGCCACCCTGTCTAAAATACCCTCCTTGCTTTATTTATTTATTTATTGAGACAGAGTCTCACTATGTTGCCTTCGGTAGAGTGCTGTGGCGTCACGGCTCACAGCAACCTCAAACTCTTGGGCTTAAATGATTCTCTTGCCTCAGCCTCCCAAGTAGCTGGCACCACAGGCGCCCGCCACAATGCCTGGCTATTTTTGTTGTTATTGTTGTCACTGTTTAGCAGGCTCGGGCTGGGTTTGAACCCACCGGCCCCAGTGCATGTGGCTGGCGCTCTAACCACTGAGCTACAGGAGCCGAGCCTGCTTTATTTTTTTATATATGACTCTTGTGTATGTGCCAGGCATTCTAAGCCAATGTTAACTCATTTTCTTCATACCATCATCTCCCTGAAATCCCATTTCCTGTCAACTGTCTCTTCAGTGTCTCTTCCTGTCTACATGGTAAGTTACGCAGGGGCATCCATCACCTAGAATAGTGCCAGGCCCACAGGAATTGTTCACTAAGGGAATGTTCTCTCCCTTTTATCTTGGCCTGGGAAAACCCAACCTGTCCTCCAGCTCAGCTCTGTCCCAGCTCCCTCTGATGCTATTCTAGCCAGCATTCCTCACATACCTCCTTGATCTTACCCTTCCACCTGAAGAACCCACCAAGGATGCTTCTATAGGCTCATCCTATAAGACAAACTCAGAGAAGGTAAATCCCATAAATAAGGCCACACAGCCAGTTCACACAGCAGTCAGGATTTGAACATGGCTTTCTGAGCCTATTACTCACCTGTCTCCTATGAATGGATGACTCTGATTGCCAAAGTCATTCATTGGACAGCAGTTAGCCCATTAATGTTCTGGGTGCACTTGTGCAAATGTGTGTGTGTGTACACATGCATGCCTGTGTAGCCACATGCTGGCTCCCAACTAAATTGTTAACCACTGCCACAAGTACTGTTGCACATTTCACACATCTAATCCCCACAGGGCCAGAGCACAAACCCTAAGCTCCCCAGCTCATCCTATGTTCTTTTTTTTTTTTAGACAGAGTCTCATCTGGTCACCCTTGGTAGAGTACCATGGCAGTTTAGCTCACAGCAACCTCAAACTCTTGGGTTCAAGCAATCCTCTTGCCTCAGCCTCCCATGTAGCTGGGACTACAGGCGCCTGCCACCGTACCTGGCTGTTTTTTACAGACGGGGTCTCACTCTTGCTCAGGCAGCTCTTGAACTCATGAGCTCAGGCCATCCCCTCACCTTGGACTCCCAAGGGCTGGGATTACAGGTGTGAGCCACTGCATCTGGCCGCTCATCCTACTCTTGCAAGCCCAGAAGGTGTCCAAGTCTGAGTGTGTGGCTCCCCCAGCAGGGCACAGATAGAACCTTGTATTTACCAGTATCCTACCACTTATCTCAGTGTTGCTGTTATTTGTTTACATGGCTGCCTCTTTGCCAGACTGTGAACTACCCCCACACTCTCCCCAGGGAAGGCACCCTGTCTGATTCATCCCACATCCTCAGTGCCTGGAGCTGAGCACATAGTAGGTACTCAAGAAATGTGCATGGAGAGAATGAAGATGGAAGAAGATGTGAAGTTGAATCAGTAAGAATTCATTTGTTCAAGACATTCACTCATTCATTTGCTGAGTCAGTCAGTGTATTGAAACAAGCAAACATATCTGTTGAATGTTCTGAGCAGGGCACTGTGCACAGTTTTGGTGGAAGTCCACGATGGCTGACCCATCATTCATTCACTCACTCATTCAACAAAGATGCCTACTATGTGCTGGGGTCTTTGGGACAGAGCGATTCATCAGACTCAACCCACACCCTTGATAAGCTCACAGAGTAGACAAGGACCCAAACTTCATGACCAAAGGCTAGACAGGCATGCCAGGAGCCAAGGAAGCAGAGAGCTAAAATATGTCAGACCCAGCCCTGGCTTGTGGGAAGCTTAAAGCCTGGGAGGAAGATGAGGGGAGAAACATAGAAAACAAGCTCACATTTGTTAAGCATCTGTTTGTCAAGCACCATGCCCAAAGCAAGCAAAATGTGAGCCAACTTGATCCTTTTGCACAGTGGGTATAATTATAGACCCATTTCACAGAAGAGGAAGAGGAATCTCAAAAAGGAGAAATGACTTGCTCATCTGACCTGCTCATTTTTCATAGTGAATTTTTCCTGTTCAAATGAATGGTATGGTGCCTGTCTCCTGACTTACCAATGTCCTGACTGACATTGGTAATGATAATAACAGCAATTATTATCATGACTGCCTTCTTGGGATGAGCATTTAATAAACATGATCACTCAACCCCTTCAATCAGCTGACATTATCATTCTCACTTCAGAGAGGACAGAGCCTAGGAGAGGGGGAGGAACTTGTTTGCCCCCTTCCCCCATCTGCATGAGGTCTGGGGCTTTTTTCCTCTCTGCTGCCCCACGGGCCTCCAGCCTGAGTCATAGGATCTGGTTGGGAGTCAGAGAGCAAGAAAGACAGAAGCAGGGAGGGAGGGAAGAGCCAGCACCATGTTGGTTTGGTTTGACAAACACCGAGTCCTCCCTGGGTGCTGAGCGTACTGCTGGCTGCCACAAGGCGGCCGTGGCCACCTGCCAAATCCCTAGCACTGCAAGTTCTTGTGAGGCAGAAGGGACTGGGGCTGTTTTGGAAGATGTCCTGGAGGAAGGGGACTGACAGGCCAGTCTGTCATGACAGGCCCTGTCCTCCTAAGTCCCCATAGCAGCCCTTCAAGGGCAGGAAGCATCCAGAAATGGGGGCCTGGCTTGCTCAGGATCACCTGGAGCTCAGGGTAGAGGTGTCATGAAGCCTCATGACCCCCCATTGCCAGGGGTCATGAGGCCAAATGCCCCAGCCCTTGTCACCTGGCATCACAGTGCGGCACCAGCTGGTTACCTGGGCCCCTCACCTGCTTTTTACCATCCACCTGAAGCAGCGAAGTCCGCACAGCCCAAATTGCTACAACTCCCAACCCACCCTCATTCCCTCCAGGGGCTGAACTTTGGCCTTTTCTCTGTCTTCTGTTGGGCCCGCGTGCAGTGTCTGCACACACTGCGGCTGATTGGAGACACGCTGGGGACGAGGGCCCACTGAGCTCTTTCTCTTTCTCTCATGGGCTGAGCCTCTCTTTCCTCTGGTTTTTTTTTTTTTACACATGCTGTGCCCTCTGCCCTTCTACTCAGCCAACTCTGGCTTTACATTGGATCCACCTTCAGGGGCCCAGGCCCAGATGTGGGCACCCACAGGAACCTGGGTTCCTGTGACTTCACTTCGTGCACCCTAGACTATAAAGGCAGGGTATGCCGTCTGCCCCCTCCACGCCACAAGCTTAGTACTTTGTCCCTGGAACCCAGCGCTGGGCCTAACACAGGGCATGCTTTCCTTTACATTTGTTGAATGAATAAGTGAATGGATGAATGAATGGATGAAAGAATGAAAAGAGTGATGGAGCAGAGGGTGCCGAGGCTGGGAGGCTGCAATGCAGAGGAGTATCTGCATTTGGCACTGAGGAGGTAACTAAAGGGTTGGAGGCAAGGGGCCCGGGACAGGCACTACCAGGGCAGACCTTGTTGTAAAGGGCGCAGATGTGCAGGGCTGTGTTCCCCGAGGCATTCTGGGCTCCGGGCTCAGCTCCGTAGAAGAGCAGGTGTTCCAGATGCTGAGAGTGACCCCGCTGGCAGGCCTGTGGGGGACAGGAAGCCAGGGGGCTGGATCAGACCTGGCCTGAATCCTCCTAGGACTTTCTCCCTTGGGACTAAGCATCTGTCTGTGATGTCCTTCACTCAAGTCCAGAAGCTTCATATCCTTTTGGCTCCCATCCCTACTCAGGGACCCAGGTTCATAAGTCTGGATGTTTAGTCATTCCAAGGTCCAGGAGTCCAGGCCAGTCCTGCCATTCTCAAGGATCAAGGTGTGCAGTTCCCTAGCCCAGGCCACTTAGGTTCCTGGTGCCTATAGCCCCATCTTTTCCTCTGGGGACTATACTATTCTCTCATACACTCTCCCCCATGAAGACCCAGCACCTGGATCCCAGCTCAGCCCCTTGGATGCCTCAGAGCCTGGGCACCGCCCACCCCAGCCCCTGGAGGCCTGACTTGGGGGCACCTGGTGGATCTCCTGCCAGCCGTTCTCATCAGCTATGCCCAGCTGGGCTCTATTGTACAGAAGCAGCTCACAGCATCGGGGGTCACCCCCCACCATAGCCGTGTGGAACAAAGGAGTCAGGCCCCGGCGGTCCTTGTAGTTGGGGGAGCCCCCAAGATCCAGGAGGGCCTAGGAACAGAGAGAGACCAGGAAGAAAAGGCAGATAAAGGACACACATGAGCCAGCTCATTCTGAAGGGTCAGAGGTATATTCTGAAGGGCCCAGGTGACCCACACTGGCCTACGCCAGTCTCAATTCTGCCATGACATCTTTGTGTGACCTTGAGCCTGACCCTTACTGTCTTACGGCTGTTCTTATCCCCTGTGAACAATTGGGGGATTGGGTAGATGCCTCGGAGGACCCTCCCTCTCTGATATCTGATCCAGCCTTTCCCCCATCACCTCTAGGTGACCTTGGATAAGCCATCAAAGGATGTCAGTGGCCTCAGTACCTGCCTACACCACCTACTCAGGGGACAAAGGAGAGAACAGAGTCTGAATACAGGAGGGCCACTGGCCAAGTAGGAAGTGTTATTAGGACCAGGTTCCCAAGGATAGGGCATGAAGAGGCCTGGAAGAGGGCCAGCTTGGGTGAAGGCAAGTATCTGGCCAGCCTCATTGGGGCTGGCAGCTACAGGGGTGGGAAGCAGCCCCACTTGAGGGACAGCTCTCAGTGTGAAAGGCTGAGAGTATTAATATGTAAACATGTTGGCAGTAGCACCAACCAACAGAATATTAGGCCATGGAGGGGACAGTCAGCAACCATGCTATCCTATGTGGTAGCCACATGTGGGCTATGAACACATGAGTGTGGCTAGTGAGCCCAAGGTATAGAAACCTTAATTTGACTTCATTTTAATTAATTTAAATAGCTGCATGTGGCCAGTGGCTACTGAATTAGACAGTGAATGTCTGGAGGCTTTGGGGTGAGGGACAAGCAGGATGTACGTTTGGGGGTGAGTGCACCCTAGTACATAGAGGTAACACTGGGGTTTAAGGCAGATCTTGGGGCTCGTGTTTGACTGCACCAAGGGCTCCTCAAGGCTGGGTGCAGTGGCTCACACCTATAATCCCAGCACTCTGGGGGGCAGAGGGTGGTGGATTGCTTGAGCTCATGAGTTTAAGACCAGACTGAGCAAGAGCGAGACCCTGTCTCTACTAAAAATAGAAAACCTAGCCAGATGTGTGGCAGGCACCTGCAGTCCCAGCTAGCTACTCAGCAGGCTAAAGCAAGGGAATCAGTTGAGCCCAAGAGTTTGAGGTTGCTGTGAGCTAAGACTCCAGGGCACTCTACCCAAGGCACAGAGTGAGACTCTGTCTCAAAAAAAAAAAAAAGAAAAGAAAAAAAGACAGAGTTTAGAGAAGAAAGGGGAGGAAGCCCCATTCATCCACAGCATCTGTGCACAGGGGTGTTTATCAATGGCTATCTTTGGGGACAGTCTATCTCGTATATGGAGAAGAATCATTACCCTGGTGGGAGCAGGGAAAGCAAAAGAAAAAAATATTTTAAAACAAGACTGTGCAAAGCGACTCCGTATGTATTTTGTGGTTGTATGGGTCTATGTATTTGAGAAAGTGTGTTTGGGGTGCTGGAAGAGTGGCTGCGTCTGCACGTAAGAGGCGGGGGACGGATGTAGGGGTGAAGTGCTAATCTTGGGAGGGTAGAAGGAGGGACTTTTTCAGGGTGTGTCTAGAGGGGTTCTTTCTGGGGGTCTGGCAGGGGGCTCATTTTGTATTTTAAGGAATTTTTCACTTTGGGGAGACAGAGGCAGGGTTGTTACTGAGCTGGGTCAGAGGGAAGGGAGACATTTCGGACGTTCAGGTGAGGAGGCTGTACCCAGATGTGTGTGGATACTGAGCAGGTCTCTAATTCAGTCAGAGGAGTGACAATAGGGACTGTACAGTTGTCAGTCCACAGAAAGGGGCTTGTACTAGGGACATGAAGGGGGGTGTTTTTCTTTTTTCTTTTCTTTTCTTTTTCTATTTTTTTTGAGACAGAGTCTCAAACTGTTGCCCTGGGTAGAGTGCCATGGCGTCATAGCTCACAGCAACCACCAACTTGGGCTAAAGTGATCTTCTTGCCTCAGCTTTTTCTATTTTTAGTAGAGACAGGGTCTTGCTTTTTGCTCAGGCTGGTCTGAAACCGGTGAGCTCAAGCTATCCACCTACCTCAGCTTCCCAGGGTGCTAGGATTACAGGGGTGAGCCACTGTACCAGGCTATTTTTTTTTTTTTTTTTGAGATAGAGTCTCTCTGTTTCTCGGGCTAGAAAGCAGTGGCATGATCATTGCTCACAGCGCCTCAAACTCCTGGGTTCAAGTGATCCTCCTGCTTCAGCCTCCAGAGTAGCTGGGACCACAGGCACCCGCCACCGTACCTGGCTAGGTTTTCTATTTTTTTGTAGAGATTTAAGGTTGGTATAAACTCCTGGCCTCAAGCAGTCTTTCCACTTTGTCTCCCAAAGTGCTAGGATTACAGGTGTGAGCCACTGTGCCTGACCAAGAGGGTCTACTTTTAACAGAAATGAAAAAACTGGGGTTTGAGAAAGGACAAAGGGAAAAGGAGAGATGGTCCTGGGGTGGGAGCGAGGGGTCCTGGTGGTCTCACCGTGAGAGCAAGGCAGTGCCGGGCACAAGCGGCCTTATGCAGTGCTGTCATGCCATCCCGGGCCCGGAAGTCAATGTGGGCCCCACCCAAGCACAGGGTTCGAATCACCTCTACGGAGCCTTCGGTCTGGGCCGCCAGGGTCAAGGGGGTCTCTGCAGGGCAAGAAAAGCTGGTCACATGCAGACTCTTGGGCTCTAGCCCAGACCTTCCCACTTCCCAGATGTCACATCTGTCCTCCCCAACCTCTGGCCCGAGGCCTCCTTGTCAGGAGAGTTGTCAGTGACACCAGTAAGGAATGATATGAGTGTAGACAGCATTCTTTGCCCCAGGGACCCTGCCCTGGGCCCTTCAGTCCACCATGATGTGTGCCCCCTCCTTACCTCCAGAATCCGAGTCATGGTAATTGGGGTCCAGCCCCTTGTCTAGCAACCGTGCCACCTTGTCGGACGTCCCGAGCTGCACGTACTCCAGGAATTTCTTCAACCCCGTCTGAGCCATGGATAGAGAGAGAAAGAGAGAGAGAGAGAGAGAGAGGACAGGACCTTCAGGAAGCAAGGTAGAGAAGCCAGGGTCTCCAGCAGCAAGGTGCAGTGGAAATATACATGGAGCCCCAAATGCTACTTAAAGTTTCTAGTAGTCACCTTGAAAAAGAAAGGAAGAGGATCTGTCAGTTGTGTTGAAATTCATTTAAACAATAGATGCTCTTTAACTGATAGTTCCACAATATTACTATTTCAACAGGTGATCCAGAGGAAAATTATTAATGAGATATTTAGGTTTTTTTTTCTTGGTACTAAGTCTTCAAAATCCTGTATTTTACACTCAAAGCAGACTCGGTTTGGACCTGTCACACTGCAAGCACTTGGGAGCTGCATGTGGCTAGCTGCTCCCAAAGTGGACAGGGCAAGTCTGGACAGACAGAACACACTGGGGGGAAACAGTGGGATGTGTGGGTGGTGGGGAGAAGGGGTGGGTAAGGAAGGCTCAGGAGGCTTTTCTGCCCCAGGGTCAAGAATCTTCCAACTCTGACCAAAGCAGTCCCCTAACTCCTTCCCAGTGCCTTACCTAGGTGAGCAGGGGACACGGAGGGGAGCTATGGTGTGAGGACTGGAGGGCAAGGTGCCAGGCAGGGTGCCAGGAGGTAGATATGGCTGGAGAGGAGGGACCATCCTTAGATTTGGTGGAGATTTAGGTTATGAGACTGGGGGAATTGAGGGGTGTCTATGAAATAGTCCTTAAGCAGAAGGACCCTGGATGATGGAGTCTAAAGTCAAGGTGAGGACTACAGAGAAAGTAGAGTGGATTTGGGGAAGATACAGAGGAACAAAGGAGGAGTCCGAGGAGCCAGTTTGAAATGGTCTGGGCAGGGCAATGAGGGGCAAAGAAGGGGTAAGAAAGGGTTGCAGCAGCAACAATGGGGGTATTTGGGGTTGTCCCAAGTGTGACACAAGACCCCAAGTGGAACCAGGGGACAGAGGAATTAGGGGATGTGGAGGGCTGTTAGGAAGAGGTGGGAGAGAGAATGGGGGCCTGGCAGGGGGTACAGGTGGTGGGGGCTGTGGGGGAAATGCCAGCAGGGTCCTCTCACCTTGGTGTGCAACTTGGCCAGCTGCTTCTCATCCAGGTTGGTCTGTTTGTAAACTCGGGTCTTGTATCGGAACTGAGAAAGGGTTGGGGAGGGGGAGAGACACAGAGACTTGGAATCAGGGGCCTGGGGAAGAAGAAGCCTGGGCTGTGGGGGAGGGTCCCAGCCCCTTCTAATCCTCTGGGTTCAGCTCAGGTTTGGAGGGGAAATAGCCCTGGAGCTTGACTGGGTGGGAGGAGAGAGCTGGGTCATCGTGGTTGGTGTATGTGCACTGCAGCCCCAACTTGAAGGAGTCTGGACCTCGCAGAGAATGTTCTAAAATGCCTACTGTAATTGGGAGTCCTTCCCCAGCTGCCCAGATGGACAGATGAGGAGAAGCTTGGGGCAGGGAAGTGACTTGCCCAGGGCCACTCAGCTGGTCAGAGACAGCATAGATGGTAATTTGAGCTCAGGCCCCTTTGACTCTTTCCCAAGATTCTTAGGTGGTCTGGAATAGCTACTGGGTTCTCCCTTGTTAAGGTCTTGGGATAAAAACAGGGGGTAGAGGGTGTCAGATGTATTGCCCTCTCTTGTCAGTGAAAGGCTCAGGAGAGCTGTGGGCCTTACCTCCAGGTAGGGCACCCCCTTTTCAAAGGACTGGGGGTACTCCCGCAGCAGCCGCTCCTCCTCCAGGAAGTTGGCATCACGGCCTGAGGTGGCCGGCTGGAACAGGCCATAGTTGAGTACATCCTGCAGGCTCTCACTCAGGGCACAGAGCACCTGCTGCTTGGCTGTCCAGATGGTGGCATCAGGGTTGAAGCGCAGGCATTTCTGGTGGGGAGAAGGGATAGTGAGTGGCTAGGGCAGGTCAGGGGTCAGGGAGGAGCCTAAGGTGGGATGGAAAGGAACCAGAGATCTGGGGGTGGGGGTGATTCTGGGAACAGGAGGGGGAGATGGGGAAGCTTGTAGAAATGGGGCCAAAGGGCTTTCTGGGAGGATGCCAGGCCTCCTCATGCCAGTTGGGGCCCTGTGCACCCACCTCCCTCACCCCACCAGCCAGTAAGTGGTCACTCACTGTCTGGTGCAGGTCCGGGATGCCAATCCTGAAGACCATCATGCTGAAGTGGGCGTCGTCGGGGACAGACATGGAGCGGCCCTGGAGGCCTCTGACTGAGGCCAGGTTACCAGGTGTCCCGCTGCCCCGGCCCCGGGTCCCCCGGAGGCCTTGCCCTGGCCCGTCTGGGGAGCTGTCGGATTCTGAGCCCCCCTCGGGACACTCGCTGGCGCTGTGGCGTTCCTCTTCCTCGCTTGTCGCGGGGCTGTGGGTCATTGTGGGGCCACGGGGCGACGGGGGACGGCAGCATCACAGGCGGCTACAGGGGCAAGAATGGCCCTCAGACTAGGAGCCCAGGACCCTTCAGAGGTCACAGGCACTACTCAGCGGATAAGGTAGACAAGTGGTCAAGGGCAGCCTCCCTCCACTGCCAAAGAGAGGAAGGAAGGAGGCTGGGCACACCCTCAGACCTGCTGCCTCCTGATTTGCAAGCACACACCCCTGTTTTGACATGCTTCCTGCACATGTCTCCTTCCCTGCCCTTGGCCCTGCTTGCAGCCCCCCGCCCCCCCTGCGCCCCACTTTGCCGCTGACCCAGCGTGGCCGTGTCCCAGAAACCACAGAATCACCGCGGGAGCTACTGGCCCACTTTGCCAGGCCACAGAAAATGCAGCTAAAATTAGCTAAGGACAGACAGGTGGACCAACCGACAGCCATCCTGCCCTCCTGGCCCCAGCCCGGCTCTTCACTCGGGGTGGGGGACTGAAGCTGAGGTGTAGTAAGGGAAGATGAGGCATAGTGAGCAGGGGCAGCTGGAGTATGCCTGCGAGTGGTGGAGCTGGTGACTTTACTCAAGTGTGTCTGATAGTGTGTGCAAAGAGCTGCCAGGGAGTGGCCACATCAGGGACCAACAGGCACTGAGATGGGGGTGCCAAGGGCAGAGCATTTTACCTGGGCTGTTCCCAAGGGAACCGCAACAGGTAGCCTGTGGAGGTTGTAGGGACATCTTGAGAGGGCAAGTAGGTGATGAGGAGGCTGGCCTGGGGAGGACTGTCCAGGGGACAGTGATGTGGAAACCTAGGCTGGGGTTGGGTGGCTGTGGATGACCTGTGGGCCTTTGTCAGACTGGTGCTGGGTTGGGGTGGTGGCATTGCCAGGTGCTGGTAGTTCCACTCTGAGGACTGTGGGGCTGGGAGGGAGGCTGAGAGGTGAGGTGAGGTCTGGGGACTGAGGTGCTGGTCATCTCTTGAAGCCTGCTGTTCCCTGAGGTGGCCTTATGAGGGTGGGTCCCTTCCAAATGGGGTCCACCTCCTTCCTGTTCTCCCCTACTCCCACCCCAGCACCGGAAACCAGAATGTCTGGTCTGGTCCCTCCCCCCCACACCAGGCCTGGCTCCTGCACAGTTGCCATGGAGATGGGAAGCAGCAAGGGTACTGCTGACTTTGGGGGAGTGGGGATGGGCTAGGGGGTTGGGGAAGGGAAGATTAAATGTGTGTGTGGGGAGAGGAGTTCCAAGAGCTGTGGGCGAGCAAGCATCTAACCAGAGGCCGGCCCCTCCCCCACGCGTGGCCAGAGCTTGGAAGGCCCCTCCCCCTCCAGGTACCCAGTTGCGCTGCCCCACCTTGCCCTTGGAGACCCCAGTCTCCTTCTCACCCCTCTTTCTGCCCTACCCCACATCTCACCTACCGATCTGGGGCCCGCAGCCACTCCCCCTCCGGTGACCCTGGCTGACCCCCCAGTACCAGCCGCGCACGGACCGAACCCGGTAGCCGGTGGGATGAAAGAAAATTTGGCCCCGGTCCCCCGCGAGCTCGGCTGCCCCAACCCTCTGGACCAACTCCGGCCCCTCCCCCTCAGGCCTCGAGGGAGGGAGCGGGCACACTCCGCCGGGGCGGCATGAATCAAACGCTCCGCGGCTAAGAATAGCTGGCACGCAGCTGGTACTGAGACCGGCTGAGGAATCGGCTGGGGGGGGGCGGTGGAAAAGGGGAGAGAGGGGGTGCCCTGGGAGCCTGCGAGGGGACAGGGGGTGGCTGGCGTGGCTGGGCCGGGAGAATGAATGGAGGCGGAGGAAGGCGGGGAAAGAGAGCCCGGGCGGAGGCCGGGAAACTGGTGGGGGAGAGCCCCGGGCCGGGAGAGGGGGCGGGGGCACCCGGGAGCGGGACTGGGGGCGGGAGTCGAGGGGGCGCGCCGGCCGGCAAGAAGGGACTGGAGACGGGTGGGGATGGTGAGAGCTTGGGCAACGGGTGGGAAGGGACTGGGGGAGCCTGGAAAGAGCAGGAGCTAGAGGGGGTCAAAGGGGGCGGAGGAGGCCAAGGCCTAGAACCCCGTAGGAGGGGGGTGGGCGCCAGGGTGACCTGGGGGAGGGGCCCAGGTGCGCCAGGGTGGGCGAGGCGGGGGAGTGGCCGGGCAGCGCAAGGAGGCTGGTATCGCGACCTAGCCTTTGCCCCTAAGAGCCGGGAGGCGGGTTCGAGCTAGGGGCTCTGTTGGCATGAGATGGGGGCTACACTGCCATCAAGGTTTCTATCTGAAACGGGGCATCGGGGACTGGGGTGTAACCCAATTTGGCGTCGCCTGGGGCAACCTTTCCCCTCCTCACCCGCACCACCCACTGTACACCCAGGCCCTGGACGGCGCTGGGCCAAGGACATCCGGGCGCCCCCGCCCCCTCCCGCTGCCCCGACCCCAATCTCCCCCCAAACCCTGTGTTCCCAGTCCCCTTACCTGCCTGGCGGGGCTGCTGAGTCCCGGTCGGCGGCGCCCGCGGCCCCTCCCCCCTCCCCCCACCCCCCACCCCCCCGGAGACGGGGGACCCTCAGGCCATGCCCCACCGCCCCGGAGGGCGAGCGGGCCCGGGGAGGGGGCGGGCGGGGGCCAGAGGGGAGGGCGGGAGGGCCGAAGACCTCACCCCCCCAGCGGGCCGGGCCTGGCCATCCGCAGAGCGCCCCCCCTTCTGCCGCGGCCGCCGCGCCCCTCCTCGCCCGCCCCCGGCTGGGTCCGGCCGGCTCCGGGCGCCGCGTCTCCGCCTGCTCTTCCTCCTCCTCTTCCTCAGGCCGCTGCCGCCGCCCGCTCCGCGCCTCCTCTGCCACCCTTCTCGCTCTCTCGCTCTCGCTGTCTCTCCCTCACCCTGTCTCTCTCTCCCTCCCTTTCTCCCTTCCTCCCCTCCCTCCGCCCTCTCCCCTCCCTCCGGGAGCCGCAGGCAGAGACATCGCCCCTCCCCGCGCCCCCAAACCTCGCCCATCCCCCTGCCGCCGACTCCGCCCCCTACCCTTGCCCTCCCCCAAGACTCGTTTCCACCTCCCGGTCCCCAAATTCTGACTCCATCCCTGCTTGCTCTTATACCCCAGCGAGGGGGTCCAGCCCCTCTAAGAGTGCCTCATAAACACCCCAGGACTGCCCCCTCCCAGAGAGCTTTCCACCTCTACACAGGTGGGGTGCAAGAAATATTTGTTGCCAGACTGTACACCCCCAAATTGGATCATGAGGACTATAAATTCCTGTCCTGATCCCCCAAACACACACACACATACACACCTTCTACCTAGGCACAGGGGCAAGGCACCCATGGACACCTCTGGGACAGGCCCACATTCTCCTCAGACAGACGCACAGAGTCACCAGCTGGCACAGCACCTGCAGACGTCCTCCCACATGCACACTCTCCAGTGCCTGCACACCCAGATTTGATGCACCTGGGGGCACACTACCATGTACATGTCACACCTCTGCACCAGGGCATATATGCAGCACAGTGCAGGTATTTGCCTGCTACACACAGTATGCAGGCAGGTACACATACTCACGTCTCACAACCCTGATGTGAACACCCAGCCCTGCAGGGAGGCATGTTCATACTTTCCCACCACAGGACCTGCCTGCCTCACTGTCCATCACACCAGTATGAACACACCTGTATAGATGTACAACCCTGTGCCAGAGCTCCCCACAAAGATGGTGATTGCTGGCACTTCTGAACACCTTTATGTGCCAGGCCCAGGGACATTTGCTATTCCCATTTTCTAGAGGGCACAGAGAGGCTAACTTGGCCAAGGTCAACCAACTATCAAGAGGTGGCATCAAGGAACAGGGAAGGGCAGGCTGGCTTCAAAGACTGCTATTGTGCACTATTGGGCGTCCTGGTAGTTGCATCTCCTTGTTCAGACATCGCCAGCTATCTCCTCAGAGCTCACCCATGTGTGTGTGTGTGCACATGCACCTGTGGCCAGCTGTGTGCAGACAGCTCACTTATGCCCAGGAACATCCACAGAGACAAGGCAGATCCCATAGGGCAGCTGTTAGTGGACCCTGAGTCCAGACTTTCGCCATCTCCCAGCCCCAAGAGTACCTCCAGGGCCTCCAGCCCAGCATAGGTACCTGCAGGAGGCAGTTCTGGGCAGCCCCTGGGTTCCCCTTCAGCTGCCGGCTCTCTAGGTTACCCTGGTAGGAACTGGAGCAGGTGCTTGCCCAGCCTGGGATGGCCTCTGTCTTGATGCACACCCACCAGCCCAGGTGGTAAGCAGCTGGGCCTGGAAAGAGAACAGCTGCCCATGTGGGTGCCAGCAGTGAGAGGTTGTGCACCCCTCCCTCTACAGTTTACAAGCCCTTTTCCAACCTATTCATCATCTCTTGAAGTCTCTAACCCCCTGATGCAGGGCCCCTGAGCCTCCAGTGGGCACCTGAGAGGCCGTGAGCAGCCTGCCCAAGGTCACTCTGCCCTCTGTGTACCAGGCTTTCTTGGAAAACAGAAGGCTGGATATGTTGATTTCCAAGGACCCTCCTGGGGCATCAGGCATTCAAGGGCAGATGCCCTGCTCTTGCTTAGAGCCAGAAGGATTGGCTAGCTGCCTCCATGCTGGTGACCTCCAACAGGCTACACTGTCCCATCTCAGAGCCTTGGTTTCCTCATTTGAAGAGCAGACCCAGTGATGCATGGCTGGTGAGTTCCATACTCATTGGCACAACCAGCCAAGCCCAGAGGAAAAGCCCTGTATGACTCATGGGCTTGGGACAGAGGGGAATGGCATGGCCACCTGCTTCCCTTGTCTCCAAGCCACTTCCTACCTCCCTTTACCACCTCCGCACTGGGAACTAGGCTGCCACCTGAACACAAAGGTCAAGCCTCTGGGCCTTTGATGAAGCCATTACCCACCAGGAATGTCTACTTCCTCCCACAAGATTAATTGGGCACCTACCAAGTGCTAGGTAGGTCTGATCCTAGCTCTGGGAATGCAGCAGGGCAGAAGAACCCCTGCCTTCGTTGGAAGGGGACAGACACAAACATCCAAACAAGATCATGCCAATCTTGAATGTATCAAAAGAATAAAATGGGGCGTTTTGATAGTAACTTGTGGAACAGAAGCTTCTTTAGAAAAAATGGTTGGGGAAGGCCTCTTGGAGCTGAGATCTCAATAATGAGAAGGAGCTGGGGGAAGAAGAACCTTCTAGAAGGAGGAAAGGGCTAGTGCAAAGGCTCTGAGGGGTCAATGAGCTTAGCATTCAGGGAACAGAGAAGAGGCCAGGGAGGACAGGGGGAAACGGGGGGAATGAGGTTGCAGAACTGTGAGGGGTTCCTCCCTCCCAGCCCTGAGCTGAGCCAGACTGAGGGCAGGGTTTGGCTTCCCTCCTGCTTATGATGGGAAGGTGGAGGAACAGGGGAGTGGGGAGTGATGTGATCTGATTTATGGTTTGGAAGAATTGCTCTGGCTGCAGCAAGCAGCGGGAATTGTAGGGGCTCAGGAGGAAGGAAAGAGGGGGAGGGCAGGGAGACAGCAACTGCAGTGGTCCAGGCTGGGATGAGGCAGCTGGAATGCTTAGAGCTCTCTGTGTACTCAGCCCTGGAGAAACCTTCCCTGATGGCTCTGCCCCACTCCCTCAGCCTGAGGGCCTATCTTGCTGTGGTCTGCAAGCAGCTAGAGTCCCCAACATCACCCTGCCCAGGGCCCCACCTGCAGAAGGCTTCTAGTAAAGTGGGGCCAATGAATCCTGGAGATCCACCTTTCAGGGCTGTGCACACAGACACACACATGCTCTTCACATGTGTCTCCAGAGACATGCACACACACTCACATCTCGGAAAAAAGGGTCTGGAAGGCAGGATGGGTGATATAGGGGCAGGAGGCACCCAGGAAACAGACAGTTGGGAAAGATTCTTCCCTACATCAGGGTGTGTGGGCGATAGTGGCCACAGAATAAAAACAAACTCAGTGAGACCCTGAGGTCTGCCCTCTCCTTAGGAACGGTAGAGGGGGAAATGCAGAGGAGCAGGGCTGAGCCCCTATCCCCCACCATTGCCCATTTGGTCCTAAGTTAGTTCCTGGATCGAGTCTGGGATCTGCTGTCCCCAGGATTTGTCGGAGAGCCACCTCCATTCTCTTCCTGACCGGCTGAGCTTTTGGCCATGGCAGAAGGAAAGAGCAAGGCGGAAGTGAGCTCTGAAAGTGGAAAGAGGGGCGTGTGTGAGAAGACCCAAGGCGGGATCCAGGCTTTGGAACGTTGGAGGTTTCCGGCCACAAAGGCAGGGCCTCCAGGGAGCCGAGAAGGGAGGGGAGAGACACACTCAGAGGAGCAAAGGAGACCAGTGGACTGGACCAACTCAAGAGTCGGGAGGAGAGGGATAGGAAGAAAGAAACTGGGATAGCCCGAACCAGGGGTGGCTAGTGATCTACACAAAGGGCAGGGGTGCTTGCCAGTCCCCAGAGAACACCCTGTTGCCCCAGACATCAAGACATCTGTAACCTGATGCATGCAGCCTGGTTTTGGGGGGCCTTGGTTATCTTCCAGCTCTTGGGCTTTGGCCATGGGGCTCGCGAAGCTGAGAGGGAATGGGAGGGAGGTTGGGGAGGCGCCCTGGAGGAGGAGCAGGAGAGGGAGGCCCTGATGCTAAAGGTGAGATGTGGTGTGTCAGATCTCTGGGGAGCTGTTAGCTTGGGAGAGGGTATTTCAGGGTTAGGGTAATGGGTGAGGGGGAACCAGACAGGTTCAGAGGATGGGGGGGATGGATTCAGAGAGAGGACTGGGGGGCACAGAGCAAGTTTAGAGGGCAGTGAGGGACATGTGGGGAGGCAGGCTGGGGCTGATCTCCCCTCCCCAACCCCAGCATTTGCAGGAAGCCCTGGGACTGCCTGCAGGGAGGGAGGAAGAGAATCCTGTTGGAAACCCTGAAGGTGAAGGGATCAGGGATACCGAGGACGACCAGGGGGAGGAAGAGGAGGAAGTAACAACAACCCCCTTCTCCAGCCCCAGCCCCTCTCCCACCCCTGAGGACACCGTCACTTATATCTGTGAGTAACCAGAAGTCCCACCCTGCCCCCAGACCTCCGCGAGATCACTTTCACGAAAATGAATCATCAGTTCAGTAGCCTTTCAGTTGCCCACCACCCAGCCCAGAGCCCCCACATCCCTGGGGGTCGCCTCGCAAGAGCCAGGGCCACCCTACCTTCCAGGAGTCCCGGTCTCCCCCAGCCCCGCCCTCAGGAGCCCTAGGTCCCGGTTCCCCCAGGTACTCGGGTCTTCCAGATGCACTCTCAAGGTCCCTCTCTAACGTGAGCCCTGTCTGTCCGCAGTGGGCCGCCTGGCTGGCCTGGACGCAGGCCTGCACCAGCTGCATGTCCGTCTGCACGCCTTGGACACTCGCGTGGTCGAGCTGACCCGGGGGCTGCGGCAGCTGCGGGAGGCGGCGGCCGACACCCGCGACGCCGTACAAGCCCTGCAGGAGGCGCAGCGCCGCGCCGAGCGCGAGCACGGCCGTTTGGAGGGTGAGTCCACGCTGCGCGGAGCGGGAAAAAGGGGATGATCTGGGCCACGTGGGGGAGTAGGGAGTGGACTGACACCCGAGAGATCTGAAGCGAGGTGAGGACCCTCAGTGTCAGAGGAGAGAGTCCCTGAAAAACTGGGTGTATTGGCGCATGGGAAGGGTGAATCTGGGAAGCAGGGCGGGATGTGGGGGAGGCTCTCCTCTTGCTCCCAGTCGCGTGGACCCCACTGGTGCCGCGCCACGCCCCCTAAAGCCCCGCCCACAAAGTATGGCCCCACCCTGGCTGGCCTGATTCTCCGCCTTATTGCTCCTGGTAGTTCTGGCTCCGCCTCCTCCCAGCCCGCACCGGGGAGGCCCTGACCCCGCCTCCTCCCTACCCCAAGGTGTCCGGGCCCCTACTCCCCGCCGGGCAGAGCCAAGAGCCTGCCTCTTTTTCGCCCCGCCCCGCCCCGCCCTCAGGCTGCCTAAAGGGGCTGCGCCTTGGCCACAAGTGTTTCCTGCTCTCGCGTGACTTCGAGGCTCAGGCTTCGGCGCAGGCGCGGTGCACGGCGCGGGGAGGGAGCCTGGCGCAACCGGCAGACCGCCAGCAGATGGAAGCGCTCGCTCGCTACCTGCGCGCAGCGCTCGCTCCCTACAACTGGCCTGTGTGGCTGGGCGTGCACGATCGGCGCGCCGAGGGCCTCTACCTCTTCGAAAACGGCCAGCGCGTGTCCTTTTTCGCCTGGCACCGCGCGCCCCGCCCCGAGCCGGGCGCCCGGCCCAGCGCCACGTCGCACCCGCTCAGCCCAGACCAGCCCAACGGCGGCGCGCTCGAGAACTGCGTGGCGCAGGCTTCTGATGACGGCTCCTGGTGGGACCACGACTGTGAGCGGCGCCTCTACTACGTCTGCGAGTTCCCTTTCTAGCTGGGCCGGTCCCAGGCTCTCCCACCACCCGGCTTTTGCCTATGCCATGCACCCACAACCCTCCGAGAACACCCTTTCTTCCCAGTCCGTGGATGGACGTGTGTCCCCCACCCTCCGCCTGGGCTCTTCCGGGAGGGCTCCTGCGGGGCCGGAATCCCTCCGTGGCCGTGCCGTTCCTTTAAGCGGCGGGCACTAGGCTAGGTCCGGTGCCAATAAAGCCTTGTGGAATCTGACTTAAGGGGCAGTGGAGGCGCCTTGGCCTTTTAACATGCCGCTGGGGAAGCTAGGAATGGCCAGACCCTGGCTTCTAGGTTCCTGTCCCGTCCTGCTTTTACAGATATTTGGGCCCCCTAATCAGAGTGATGGAGAACACGTGCATTTGGATATACGGTCATCTGCTCCTTTGACTGATGCCCAGAGTGCACACGTGTACACGCTGCAAACACTTTAACCTTCATGGTGCCCCATCTCTTGGCTTTTGGGACCCAGAGCCTGTCAATCATTGTTCTATGCCTTAGCTTCATTCCTGGTTAAAGAGATCTGGGAAACATAAAGGAGCTAAGGGCTCTGATAAGTCCTGCAAGAAAGAGTCTGTTTAATTTTGTTTAGTATGTCCCAAACTTGTTTCCTTAGGTGGTGCCATTTCATGTAATATCAGGCCTTGGTCTGAGATGCAGGACCCCCTACTCCCTTTCCTTCTCCCCAGGACCATAGGTGGAGACACAGACTTAAGGACCTACCCAACCTTGAAGTTTATGCTCCAACCCAATACTCCCTTCTTTACTTTCTCCCTGTGAGACCATGAGCCTGAGACTGTTTCCTTATCTGAACATGGGCACAGGGCCCTCCTACTTTGTATGGCTCTTGGGATGTTCAGGTAAGGCCAGAGAAATATGTATTTGGGAAATGAGTCACATGCTACCTTCCTCCCTCTTTGGTTTTTATATTTATTCCTTGGAGGCATTGAAGACACTCAGGAGTTGGGACAGTCTGGCTTCAGCATTGCGGACAGCACTATTGGGGAGGGAGGTTGGCATCATGGAGCCCAAGAATAGGGATGTTACCCTGTCTGTCCTTATATCTTTGACCCTCTTCTCCCTTAGCTGTGGCACCACCTCCCAAAGCATCATCACTGAATCCACCTGTGAGAGGAGCTCACCATCCCTATCATCTTGAGAAGAGATCAGTTAGCCTTGTTCCTTCAGGAGTCATTTCTCAGCCTCACAGCCTCGTAGGAAGTACAGGATTGGGCTGGAGGGAGGGGATAACTGTGGCCTGTGGTCAGGAGAGCTTCAACCAGGGAACTGAAGACCTTGCTTAAAATTCTTCCCATTCTAAGCTTCAGTTTTCCTAGGGTGGAGGTGGGTAGCAGTACATCTCATAGCCAAACAGAGCAGATAGGTAAACACTGATGAATACCTACTATTTCCTGGAAGGGTCCCTGCCCTCACAGAGCTTCCATTCTAGAAAGTATGTGGGCAGGAAGCATGGTAGTTACCTCCCTGGATTCTGCAGCCAGATGATCCAGGTTCTAATCCTACCTCAGTCACTTACCTAGTGGGTAAACTTGAGTGAGAAATAACCCTGCTATTTCTCAGTGTCCCATATGTACAATGGGCATAATAATATCCATCTCCTAGACTAGTGTCAGGCACTGAGGGGTCTTTGCAATACCCATATCTGAGCCTTACTCAGCAATTCAACCTCACCTTCCCCTCTGCAGGCTCTCTCCTGATATTGTGCATTTGCACATGCAGAGATCCTTGTCCTCGCCTTCTCTGTGGGGATGAACACCCACTTCCAAGAATTGGCTAACATGTCACTCCAAACAACTAATCTTTCACCCCATCCTATAGGGTCAGGAACCCCTTTGGTGTCTCAAAACTGCTGGCTCCTCTCTTGACGCAGCCCTGATCAGTCAGTCAGTGTGGGGAGCACCCTGAGTGGGGATGTGAGGCAGGACTGGGTATGACCAACTCCATGTCCCCAGCATCTCCTGGCACAGGGGAGCCCTTTGGATGAAGATGCCTGTGTGAGAGAAGCTGGGGGCAGTGAAATAAGATCTCTGTTGCTTTTTCTTCCTGGCCTCCCGCAGGCAGGGGTCAGACACCTCTTCTGGTTTCCCTCAGGGTCTGGAGCTTTCACATCACTTTAGGCGACACTGTCTGGTTAATGTATGTCTCCCTCTACAGGGCCCAGGGCTACCATACCAACTCCAGGGACAAGATTGTGGGCTTGCAGAGAGAGGCCCAAAATAGGGAGTGGAGAGCGTCTGCAAGGGCTGTTTATGCACCAGAACAGCACACCTATATATGTGCAGCATTCGGTGTTGATTCCTGACTCCAGTCTGCATGTGGGAAACCTACTCTCTCCTCTAGGAAGACTTTCAGGCCTCCTATGGTACTGAGATTGCCAATGCTCCTTCCCTCACTCTGGGAGCAGCACCTGCGGTTTGCGAGGCTATAACCATAGACCAGGGGAGGCCTCAACAGGTGATTGGGATCGATGTGTTAAGGGACCCCAGGGAAGTAGTAAAGGAAGGGTAAGAGGCTGGAGATCATCCAACGGAGAAGGAAGAAGCAGCGGCTGCACAGACTTGCAGGACTACAAATCCCAGGAGGCCGAGCAGCATGCTTCTTACCCCCGCCTCCACCCCAGGCATGTTTTTCTGCAATCATCCAGTGACTAAAGTCATCTCGCAAGCTCCACTCCCTCCTTCTACGTGGGCTTCACCTAGTTGTCTCCGAAGCCTGAATGCCACGCCCCTCGCAGTGTGGTCAGAGAGCCACAATCTCCAATCAGCGTCAGACCCCGCTCCTCCATCGTGTGGTGTCGCCTAGAGGTGCTTTGGGAAGTGTAGTCCGGTTGTGTGGCCACTGGTAGGAAACTCAAAGCCTCCCTACACTGTAATTAGCGCTTCGATCTTTGAGGCAAGTTTTTCAAAATACGAGTGGATTTCCGTGGGTAGATCATAACTTCTTAATGTGAAATAAACTCACAAAAAGAATCAGTATGCATTGAAAATAGTAAGAAACATTTCTCAACACCGGGAATGTTGAGTATGTACTGAATTAGAATATAAAACTGTACATAAGGACTGGCGTGGTTGCTCACTCCTGTAATCCTAGCACTCTGGGAGGCCAAGGACGGTAGTTTGCTTGAGCTAAGGAGTTTGAGACCAGCCTGAGCTAGAGTAAACCCTGTCTCTAAAAAATAGCCGGGCGTTGTGGCAGGGGCCTGTAGTCTCAGCTACTCGGGAGGCTGAGGCAAGACAATCGCTTGAGCACACGAGTTTGAGGTTGCTGTGAACTATGACATCAAGGCGCTCTATCCAGGGCCAGAAAGTGAGAAGCTGTCTCAAAAAAAAGAAAAGAAAAGAAAAGAAAGAAACCCAAAACAAAAAGCAAACTACCCACTCCCACCAAAAAAAAAAAAAAACCCTCTAGATAAAATGTGTTCCTTTGCCTGGAAAGAGTTCGCTAAACATTGGTTTAAACCAACCTATAGTTCTTTTGTTTGTTTTTTCTTTTTTCTTTCTTTCTTTTTTTTTTTTTTTAGCCAGAGTTTCACTATGTCTTCCTCAGTAGAGTGCTGTGGCATCACAGCTCACAGCAACCTCAAACTCCTGGGCTTAAGTGAGTCTCTTGTCTCTGCCTCCCAAGTAGCTGGGACTACAAGCGCACTCCATAACGCCCTGGCTATTTTTTTTGTTGTAGTTGTCATTGTTATTTAGCAGGCCTGGACTGGTTTGAATTCATCGGCCCCGGGGATATGTGGACCGGCGCCTTATCCACTGAGCTACAAGCCCTGAGCCCAACCTAGTTCTTAAAAAATAACAAAAAACAAACACAAAATGTTTTTACCCGGAAATAATTTTTTTTATAATCTACACAAATATAAACACTATAGCACACACAAATATTCTTTTTCTTTTCTTTCTTTCTTTCTTTCTTTTTTTTTTTTTTTGAGACATAGCCTCAAGCTGTCACCCTGGATAGAGTCCCGTGGCATCACAGCTCACAGCAACCTCCAATTCCTGGGCTCAAGCGAGTCTCCCGCCTCTGCCTCCCAAGGAGCTGGGACTACAGGCACCCGCCACAACGCCCGGCCATTTTCTGGTTGCAGCCGTCATTGTTGTTTGGCGGGCCCGGGCTGGATTTGAACCCGCCAGCTCAGGTGTAGGTGGCTGGCGCCTTAGCCGGTTGAGCCACAGGCGCCAAGCCCTTTTTTTTTTTTTTTTTTGAGATACAGTCTCACTATGTCGCCCTTGATAGAGTGCTGTGGCGTCACAGCTCACAGCATCCTCACACTCTTGGGCTTAAGTGATCCTCTTGCCTTAGACTCACAAGTAGCTGGGACTACAGGCGCCTGCCACAACGCCGGGATGAGGACTCACTCTAGCTCAGGCTGGTCTCCAACTCGTGAGCTCAGGTGATCCACCCTCCTTGGGCTCCCAGAATGCTGGGATTACAGACGTGAGCCAACGCTCCTGGACCCACACAAATATTCTTTACCTGAATTTATTTTTTAGTAACTGTTTATCCCACTGCTTTGGCTTTATCATTCTACATATCTACTCATCCACCCACCCACCCATTCTAGCCTAATCACCAGGGACAAACCAAAGATTTGTTCACCCATTGCAATAAGGGAGACCATCCCCCAGAAGAGGTGCTGTGATTGAGTTATGGGACTTGGAGGAAGAGAGAAATTAGGGTGAAACTTAACTGAAACAGGCCAGGCGCCGTGGCTCACGCCTGTAACCCTAGCACTCTGGGAGGCCAAGGCGGGTGGACAGCTTGAGCTCCAGACCAGCCTGAGCAAAAGAGAGACCCCATCTCTATACTAAAAATAGAAAAACTGAGGCAAGAGAATGCTTGAGCCCAAGAGTCGGAGGTTGCTGTGAGCTATGACGCCCAGGCACTCTACCCAGGGTAACAGTTTGAGACTCTGTCTCAAAAAAAAAGAAAGAAAGAAACTTAACTGAAACAGTGTTTTTGTTTTTGTTTTTTGTAGAGACAGAGTCTCACTTTATCGACCTCAGTAGAGTGCCGTCGCATCACACAGCTCATAGCAACCTCCAACTCCTGGCCTTAGGCGATTCTCCTGCCTCAGCCTCCCAAGTAGCTGGGACTACAGGTGCCCGCCACAACGACCGGCTGTTTTTCTGTTTTGCAGTTTGGCTGAGGCCGGGTTTGAACCTGCCACCTTCGGTATGTGGGGCCGGCACCCTACTCGAGGAGCCACAGGCGTCGCTCTGAAACAGTGTTTTGATGGATTCAGAATAAAGCAGGACTGTATATAAGAGAGTCAACATCAGGTTTGAACTGCAAAGTGAACCCAGGGTTTTGCTTCCTTAGAAAGTTAATATAAATATGGCATGTTGTGCCCAGACACTCTTTATTTAAAGCCTGCACCAGGGCTGGAAAGTGAAGTTTCTTATGTGTCAAAGTGGCTGAGATCTTTCAGGCAAGAAATATCAGGCTGTTTGATTCTTATGGTTATACTTTCAAACAGCAAATTTCCCCAAAGTCTGCAATTTTAGAGAAGAAGGTTTTTCAGTGAGTAAAATGGCAGTAGCTACTTACAAAGCTGCTCAACATCCTTGGGTGAAATGTTTCCTGGTAACTTTGCAGCTGCCTTTATCTGGGCAGATTTTTAAAGTATTTGCTGGTTTTAGTTCCTCAATATATGCACATATTTCCGGAGGCATTTAAGGGTTAGTAATACACACCATGCCCCCCTACTTTCTTCAGTGTATATTTCCTAAGAGAGATATTCTCTCATGTAACCACAGTAATCAACCTCAGTAAATGTAACATTTATGCAATGCTTTTATCTAATCTACTGGTTGTATTCCAATTTTGTGGGTTGACCCAGTGATGTCCTTCATAGCACTTCCCTCTCCAGTTCAGGATCCAATCTGAGGTCAGGCATTGCATTTAGTTGTCACATCTCTTTAGCCTCCTTTACTCTGGAATATTTCCATATTTATGATGTTGACATTTTGGAAAAGCAACTCCTCTCTCTTATAAAAATAGAAGTTCCACATTTTGAATTTGTCTGATGTTTCCTCATGATGATTAGATTCAGGATATACATTCTGCACCAGAATATGGGAGGTAAGGAATGTATATATTCTTCTGCAAAGGTATTCCGTCTGGATACAGTCAACATCCAACTGTCCCTCATCTGTATTGTTGGTTTTGATCACCCAGCTGAGGTGATATCCAATTCCTCCACTGTGTAATTCTCCTTTGCAATTAATAATCAGCCTATGGGCAGGTACTTTAACATCATGCAAATATCTGGCTCCTCATGAAAAATTTCCCCCCAGATTTAGCATCCATTGATGATTCTTCTTTTATCCCATATATACCATGATGGTTGCAAAATTATGATTTTCTAGCTCTGGCACCAAGATCTCTGTGCCAGGCATGTCCAGTGCCATTCAGCCATCTTTGCTTCTTGGTCTTTTTAGCAGACAGAGCAACCTGGCTTCTTTATGGAGGCAGGAAGACGGAGGCTATGAGAAGGGCCTGGGATGCTTTCAGCAAAACACTCTGTGCTAAGCCAAATGGCTCAAATACTTATTGGTTAAAGCAATTCAGGATGGAGGAAGCAGGCAAATCCACCAGGAAGACGCCCATCTGGGCATTAGGAGACTCGAAACCCTTCCACTGAAACTGGACCCAAGAACATCTGCCACAGCAGGAAAGGAGGAAGCCAGATGTGCAGAAGCACTTCCTAAGGAATTCATGAGCATCCTGGGTCCAAGAAATCTATCCATGACCTTGCTTTTCTTTTTAGAAAAAGTGAAAGATGAGTTCCAGAGAGTAATTCAGATAATTTATTTTCTTTCTTTTTTTTTTCAGCCTCATTTTGTTGCCCTTGGTAGAGTGCTGTGACGTCATAGCTCCCAGCAGCCTCAAACTCTTGGGCTCAGGTGATTCTTTTGCCTCAGCTCCCAAGTAGCTGGGACTACAAGCGCCCTCGTCAATGCCCGGCTATTTTTAGAGACAGCGGTCTTCCTCTTGCTCAGGCTGGTCTTGAACCCATGTGCTCAGGCAATCCACCTGCCTTGGCCTCCTTGAGTGCTAGGATTACAGGTATGAGTCACCACGCCTGGGCAATTCAGATAATTTAGTGGCACGCACAAATGCCAGCAAATATCAAGCCTTTGGAGATCTTTGTGGGGCCATATTTCCTCTTCTTATAAGGATACCGCTCAGATTGGATAAGGGGCCCACCCTAATGGGCTCATTTAACCTTAATCATCTCTTTAGAGACCATGTCTCCAAATATAGTTACATTCTGAGGTATTAAAGGTTAGGGCTTCAACATGAATTTTGCGGGGGACATAATTCAGCCCATAACCATATCTTACCGTATGTTGTCTGCAGCTTGCTATTTAAAGACAAACTTACATTACTAAGATTGTTCACGCTGGTGCTTATAGCTATGGTTCATGCGTTTTCACAGTGGTGTGGTAAGAAAATGATAAAAAAATATAGGGAGAAATAGATGAAATGAATGGGAGAAGAAAAGAAGATTAACAACAGTGAAAGCTATTTTAAGATAGACTGACTTGGCAAAACCAATTAAGAAAAAAGAGAGAGGCTGCAAATAAAATACAAACTATAAAATGATGAATAATTATAGCCAGTACAGAGATATAAAAAGTAATGAAATTATATCATGGCTAACTTTGTGCTAACATTCAAAAGCCTAGATGAAGTGGTTAAATTACTAGAAAAATATAAAATGCTAAAATGACACAAAATTAGACAACTTGAATAAGTTGGTAAGTATTCAAATATTTGAAGTTACAGTCAAAGATTTCCCCTCTCCCCAAAAAGAATCCCAGGCACAGATGGTTTTCTAGGCAAGTGATACCAAACATTCAAGGAATGTTTAATTCCTGTCTTATACGAATTATTCTAGAAAATAGCTGGAAAATTATGTAATGGCTGCTTGAATCATTTTTAGATGTTAATGCAATGTCGATTCCAAAACCACACAAGGACAAGAAAAGAAACTTATAGGTTTATTTCATTTGTGAACGACAATGCAAAAATACTAAATCAAATAATAACCTGCGAAATCCAACATACCATAATTCATCACAATCAAGTAGGATTTAGCCCCCTAATGCAAAGATGGTTTGAAAATTTTTTAAAACAAACATTCAGTGTAAATCACCATACCAATAGATGAGAGAAGAAAATATGATGATTTCAATTGATGTGGAAAAGTAGTAAGGCTGTATGTCTATTTATGATTAAAAATTAAAACACTTGGGGCTGTGCCTGTAGCTCAGTGAGTAGGGCACTGGCTCCATATACCGAGGGTGGTAGGTTCAAACCCAGCCCCAGCCAAACTGCAAAAAAAAATAGCCAAGCATTGTGGCGGGCGCCTGTAATCCCAGCTACTCAGGAGGCTGAACCAAGAAAATCGCCTAAGCCCAGGAGCTGGAGGTTGCTGTGAGCTGTGATGTCACAGAACTCTATCGAGGGTGACAAAGTGAGACTCTGTCTCTAAAAAAAAATTAAAACACTGAGCAAACTAGAAAAAAGAGAACTCTCTTACCTTCATAAAGCTTCCAGCAAACACCATGGAAGTTTTTTTTTTAGACAGAATCTCACTCTATTACTTCAGGCTAGAGTACTGTGGCCTTAGCCTAGCTCACAGGAACTTCAGACTCCTGGTTTCGAGTGGTTCTCCTGCTTTAGCCTCCTGAGTAGATGGGACTACAGGTGCCCACCACAACACCCAGCTAATTTTTCTATTTTTCATAGAGATAGGGTTGAACTTTTGGTCAGGCTGGTCTTGAACTTCTGAGCTCCTGAGCTCAAGTGATCCTCCAGTGTTAGCCTCTCAGAGTGCTAGGATTACAGGAGTGAGCCACTGCATCTAGCCTACCATAGAAATTTTGGATGCCTTTTCTTTTAGGTCAAGGACAGACTAGGATGTCCTCATCATATGGTCCTTTATATAGGACTTTATATAAAACTGTATGTAAGTTCCGAGTAATGCTTTATTGAAACAGAAAAAAATAAGAGGTGTAAAGGAATTGAGAAAGCTGTCATGAACATGACATAATTGTGTACCCAGTAAAACCAATAAATCAACAGACAAACCTATCAGAACAGCTTGGTGCCAGTAGCTCAGTGGTTAGGGTGCCAACCACATGCACCAGGGCTGGTGGGTTTGAACCCAGCCCGGGCCTGCTAAACAACAATGACAACAACAACAAAAATAGCTGGGCATTGTGGGGGGCACCTGTAGTCCCAGCTACTTGGGAAGCTGAGGCAAGAGAATCATTTAAGCCCAAGAGTTTGGGGTTGCTGTGAGCTGTGACGCCACAGCACTCTACTGAAGGTGACATAGTCTCAAAAAAAAAAAAAAAAACCTATCAGAGCAAATAATAAGAGATATTGACAAGGTCTCCACTTAGAAGATTAACCTATAAAAATCATTATACAAACAAGCATAAAATATTAAAATGTACCATACCCAATCTTACCAAGAGGAAGAAATCCTCTAGAAATGAGCAAAGAAGAATACAGAAGAATTGCGGAGAAAACTTAATGTCAAGAACCTTGAAGATGATTTGAATGAAAACAAAGACATTGTCTATTCCTAAGGTGCCCAAACCTCATAAATAATTTGTAGATTTAATAGTGATGCAAGCAAAGTTCCACTTGCTTTTATTTTTAACAGCTTTAGATTCACATAAAATTCATACATTTAGAGTATACAACTCGATGGTCCTTAGTGTATTCACATGTATGTGTAACCATCTTAGCAGTCAACTTCAGAGCATTTTCACCACCTCACAAAGAGGTCTGGCACCCTTCAGCTCTCATCCCTTTCTTTCCCCAGTTTCCCTCACTCTGCTCCAGCCCTAAGAAATCACGAATTTACTTTTTGTCTCTACAGGTTTGCCTGTTATGAACATTTCCCATGAATGGAATCATAAACTCTGGTCTTTTGAGGCTGGCTTCTTTCACTGAGCATACTGTTCTCAAGGTTCATCCAGGCTGTAGTGTCTATTAGTACTTCATTCCTTTTTTTTTTTTTTTTGAGACAAAGTCTCACTATGTTGCCCTCGGTAGAGTGCCATGGCATTACAGCTCACAGCAACCCCAAACTCTTGGATTTAAGTGTTTCTCTTGCCTCAGCCTCCCAAGTAGCTGGAACTAAAGTGCCCACTACAATGCCCGGCTATTTTTTTTTGTTGTAGTTGTCGTGGTTTGGCAGGCCTGGGCCAGGTTCAAACCCTCCAGCCCTGGTGGATGTGGCTGGCACCCTAGCTGGTGAGCTACAGGCGCTGAGTCAGTTCTTCATTCTTTTTTGTGGCCAAATAAGATTTCATTGTATGAGTAGACCAGATTTTGTTTATCCATTCATCAGTTGATGGAAATTTGAGCCATCTTTTGGCTATTACCAATAATGCTGCTATGAGCAAGCATACAAGTTTCTTGTATGGACATATGTATTCCTTCCTTTTAAGTATGTACCTAGGATTAGACTTGCTGGATCATATGGTAACTCTATGTTTAACTTTTTGAGAAACTGCCAGACCGTTTTCCAAAGTGGCTGCACTATTTTACATCTCCACCAGCAACGTATAAAAGTTCCAACTTCTCTACATCCTTGCTAACACTTTTTATTATCTGACTTTTTATTCCAACCATTCTGTTGGGTGTGAAGTGGTATCTCTTTGTGGTTTTTTGTTTGCATCTCCAAGATGACTAATCTTTTTTGGAAAATGTCTATTCAAATTATTTGCCCGTTTAAAATTTGGGTTGTCTTTTTATTAATGAGGTGTAAGAGTTTTTCATATATTCTATATTTTTAGTGTTGTTTTAAGGATTATGATATATATTTTAATTTACCAGAATCAATTTCAGACTTTTACTAGTTTAACTTCAGTGAGATATAGAATGATTATTACTATTAAGGCTTATTTCCTTTCCTTTCTTATTGTGGTATCATTGTTATACACATTAATATTCCCAGCCCATTGTTATAATTATTACTTTACCATATGTCATGATGTCCTTAACTGAATAACAGCAATAAATATACTTGCAATAAAACAAATTGCAAACACATAACATTTATAACAATAAATTATACATATTTTATACAGTTGCTTTGGAAATCTGTTACAGGTATGAGAAGAAAGGAGATCAACATGCCTTTTAACTGTCTTTTATAATTACACAATTATGAGTATTCTTTCTTTCTTTTTTTTTTTTTTTTTTTTTGAGACAGAGCCTCAAGCTGTCACCCTGGATAGGTGCTGTGGCATCACAGCTCACAGCAACCTCCAATTCCTGGGCTCAAGTGAGTCTCCTGTCTCCACCTCCCAAGTAGCTGGGACCACAGGCGCCCGCCACAACGCCTGGCCGTTTTTTTTTGGTTGCAGTTGTCATTGTTGTTTGGCGGGCCCGGGCTGGATTCGAACCTGCCTGCTCAGGTGTACGTGGCTGGCGCCTTAGCCCGTTGAGCCACAGGCGCCGAGCCACGAGTATTCTTTCTTAAATGTGGATTTGAATTCCTGTGTTAATGTGAATTTGTGTTTCTTGCTTTTACCCTAAAGAACTTCCTTTAGTATTTCTTATAAGGTGGATCTGTTAACAACAAATTCTCCGTTTTTGTCTATCTAGTAATGTATTTAATTCACTTTCATGTTTTATTTATTTATTTATTTTGTAGAAACCGAGTCTCACTATATCACTCTCGTTGGAGTGCTGTGGTGTCACACAGCTCACAACAACCTCCAACTCCTGGGCTTAGGTGATTCTCTTGCCTCAGCCTCCCCAGTAGCTGGGACTACAGGCGCCCGCCACAACACCTGGCCATTTTTTTGTTTTGCAGTTCGGCCGAGGCTGGGTTTGAACACACCACCTTCAGTATATGGGGCTGGTGCCCTACTCCCTGAGCCACAGGTGCTGCCCATGTTTGATTTTTTTTTTGTTTGAGACCGAGTCTCAAGCTGTTGCCCTGGGTAGAGTGCCATGGCGTCATAGCTCACAGCTACCTCCAACCCTGGCTAAAGTGATCCTCTTGCCTCAGTTTTTTTCTATTTTTAGTAGAAATGGGGTCTCTGGGTGGTGCCTGTAGCTCAAGAGGCTAAGGTGCCAGCCACATACACCAGAGCTGGTGGGTTCGAATCCAGTCCAGGCCTGCCAAACAATGACAACTACAACCAAAAAATAGCCAGGCGTTGTGGTGGGCGCCTGTAGTCCTAGCTACTTGGGAGGCTGAAGCAAAAAAATCGCTTAAGCCCAAGAGTTTGAGGTTGCTGTGAGCTGCGACGCCATGGCTCTCTGCCAAGGAAGGCATAGTAAGACTCAGTCTCAAAAAAAAAAAACAAAAAAAAAAGAAAGAAAGAAAAGAAATGGGGTCTTGCTTTTTTGCTCAGGCAGGTCTTGAACTTGTGAGCTTAATCAATCCACCCGCTTCAGCCTCCCAGAGTGCTAGGATGACAGGTGTGAGCCACCATGCCTGGCCCACTTTCATGTTTGAAAGATAGCTTTGCTGGGTGTAGGATTCTTAGTTGATAGTTTTATTTTTTGTGTATTTTGAAAATGTTATCCTCGTGTCTCTGGCCTCCATTGTTTCTGTTGAGAAGTCCGCTATTAATCTATTTAGTTTCCCTTGTACGCAAAAAGCCATTTTTCTCTTTCTGCTTTGAGGATTTTTTCCTCCTCATATTCTCCTCCACCTGGGGCTCAGAGTATCTCGAGACAGTGAGGATTAACAGCAATGAACTGTACTTTCTGCACAGATGAGGCCAACTGAGAGAGCACAGTGCTTTCCAAGCCATGTGAAGATGGGCTGTCTTACCTGAAGCTGGCTGGTAGTGTGTGCCCCTGCCTTCCTGGGGATATTTCAGCACAAATTTGCACATTTTAAAAAAGAGATAGCCTTGTTCTGTCACCCAGGCTGGAGTGCAGTGGCATCATCATAGCTCACTGCAGCCCCAAACTCATGGGTGCAAGCGATCCTCTTCTCTCAGACTTCTAAGTAACTCTCACCTCAGTCTCTTAAGCAGTTGGGGCACAGGGGCATGCCAACATGCTCAACTAATTTTTCTTTCTTTCTTTCTTTCTTTTTTTTTTTTTTTGAGAAAGAGTCTTACTTTGTCACCCTCGGTAGAGTGCCGTGGTGTCATAGCTCACAGCAACCTCCAACTCTTGGGCTCAAGAGATTCTCTTGCCTCAGCCTCCCAGGTAGCTGGGACTACAGGCACCCGCCACAATGCTCGGCAACTATTTATTGTTTTTAGCAGGCCCAGGCTGGGTTTGAACCTGCCAACCCCAGTGTATGTGGCTGGCACCCTAACCACTGAGTACGGGCACCCAGCCTCAACTAATTTTTCTTATATTTTTGTAGAGATGGAGTTTTGCTGTGTTTCCCAGGCTGATATCGAACTTGTAGCCTCAAGTGATCCTCCCTCTTGGCCTTCCGAGATGCTGGAATTACAGGTGTGAGCCTCTGTACCCAGCCAGCAGTTTAAAAATGAATATCTGTCCTACCAATTCTACTTTTAGAGATTTATTCCTTAGGGATATTTTCTCAATGGGCCAATAATCATGATGGCTCACAGATAGTGCTTCTTGTTTGCCAGATATTCTGCTAAGAATTTCACACAGGTGCTGTCATTTAAACCTGGTGACAACTGCCTAGGTGGGTGCTATTATTATTTCCTCATTACAGAGGACAAAAAGGTGCTCAGAGAAGTTAAGTTACTTATTCCTGGTCACCTACCTAGTAGGCAGCAGGGGTGAGAACCCAAGCACTAAGATAAACAAACAGTCTAGCCCTAGACTGTCCTAGGGTAGCCATAGGCCACATGTGAGTAAGGAAATGAGTTTTAAAAAAGAAACAGTTTTATTAAGATATAATTTACATACCATGCAAATAGCCTATTTCAAATGTGAAATTCAATGGTTTGGGATATATTACATTATTCATTTAAAAAGTATGCTAATGTCTATGTGACATAAAATTCCCATTAAACCATTTTTGAATGTGTAATTCTGTGGCATTAATTACATTCATAATGTTGTGTAATCATCCCCACTATCTATTTTTAAACATTTTTGTCGCTCCAAACAGAAACTCTGTCACCATTAAGAGCTTGTAATCCCTGTTACTTGGGAGACTGAGTCAGGGGAAACTGCAAGACTTAGTCTGGGACTACAGGTACTGCCACCCTTCCTGGATAATTTTTTTATTTTTAGTAGAGACAGGGTCTTGCTCTTGCTCAGGCTGGTGTCGAACTCCTGACCTCTAGTGATCCTCCTGCCTCTGCCTCCCAGAGTGCTAGGATTATGGGTGTGAGTCACTGTACCTGGCCTTATACCACATTATTTCAATTGTTTTTAAGTAATGAGGTCTTGCTGTGCTGTTCAGGCTGATCTAGAACTACCGACCTCAAGCAATTCTCCCATGTCAGCTTCCCAAATAGCTGGGATTACAGACATGAGCCACCGTGCCTAACCTGTACCATATTGTTCCTGTAGCTTTTCTATGCTCAGATCTGTTTAGCTACACACTTACTTGCCATTGGGTTCCAGTTGCCTGCAGCATTAAGTGTTGTGCAGGTGTGTAGCCTGGGGGCAATAGGCTGCATTTCACAGCCCTGAGGTGCAACAGGCACTGCCATGGAGGTTTGCGTGGGTGTGTTCTAGGACATTCATACAGTGATGAAATCACCTAATGACAGATTTCTCAGATGTATCCCCATCGTTAAGCAACGCGTGACTATAGTAATACCAGTAATGAGTGCTAACTATATTTGAGCACCTACTGTGTGCCAGACACTGTTTTAAGTGCTTTGCACATCTTAACTAATTTCATTGACACAAGGAAGGATGGAGGAGGACAATTGGAATGGCCTTGAAAAAAAATAATCTTTTTGGAACCCCCTTCTCTTTAGTCCCCAAGTCCCCAAGGCCCATGGCCTATCAGGACCTACATCTGGTGACGCTTCTCAGGCTCTGATAGTGATCTCCAGAGGCCTCCACGGTTCTTGCTCAAGACTTTCCTGGATCCTTATCTGCTCCTAAACTCACAGGGTAACTTCCTGCCATTCGTCCTTGACCTCAACCTGGGCTGGAGGCTAGTTGCTACTGGGGACAGACAGCAGAGACGGAGCCCGCTCGCCTGAATCTTGGGCACAGTGCAAGGTGATGGGGGACTGGGATTTTCTGGGAGGGGCCTCAGGGAGCTGTAGGGGAGGGCTTAGGAACAAGGAGAGTTAACTGTGGCCAGGGTACACAAAGGAGGTGGAAAAAGAGGCTAAAAGTTCTGGGCCCCCTCCTTTGGGTGAAGAACTTTCTCATGCCATCGAGTCAGCAGCATCAGGACAGAGGTATTTCACTGTCCTCATCACTGCAGTATCCCCAGCGCTTAGAATAGTGACTGGCTTACAGGATGATCTCAATGCTTATTTTCAGACTAGATAAATGCATTCATCCCCCAGGTGGCAAAGGAGAGATTATCCTTCATAATCCATCACTCATCAATGATTTAATGAGTGCCTACTATGTACCAGAGGCTGCTGAACAAACCACATACCCGCATCACCTCCGTGGAACTGAGAGATTAGTGGGACAGATGATGGGAATCTAATAGTCCAACAAACCCTGCCTAAGTACTACCCATAGCAGGGTGGTATCTCCCATCTTTGTGGGAGAGATACTCCTATAGGAGGGTCTGCAAGGAAGACTTTGGGGAGAAAGTGAAATTTGTCCTGAGATCTCAAGGATGAGTTTATTTTCGTGCTTTGTTTTGTTTGAGACAGAGTCTCACTCAGTTGCCCCAGGCTAGATTGCCATGGCCTTACCCTAACTCACAGCAAACTCAAACCTGAATCTCCTTTGCTCAGCCTCCTGGGTAGCTGGCATTACGGGCGCCTACACAACATCTGGCTATTATTTTCCCATTTTTTAGTAGAGACGGGTTCTTGCTCTTGCTCAGGCTGGTCTTGAACTCCTGAGCTCAAGTGATCCTCCCTCCTTGGCCTCCTAGAGTGCTAGATTACAGGTATGAGCCACAGCACTCGGCCTTCAAGGATGAATTTTAAAAGAAAAAAGCAGAGAGAAAAATGAGTGTTCCAAGCAGAGGGAGCAGCACCTTCAAAACCCATTTGGTGAGAGGAAACAAGGTGAGTCTCAGCAGCAGGAACAAAGGTAGAGAAGTTGGGCAGTGATGAGCAAAAGGGACAGGGCACAGAGGAGTCTGGAGAGACTGGCACGAGCCCCATGTAAGCACCCGCCTCCACTGTGCCAAGGAGACACAGATTTATCCCTCATGAGCAATAAGAAGCTACAAAATAGTTTTCCAATTTGGATGTCTGCGGCATCATTCTGGCTGTAGGGTGCTGAAGGGTTTGCAGGGGACAAGTATACGGCTGGGATAGGCCAGTGTGGTGGCACCTATAGTCCCAGCTCCTGGGGAGGCTGAGGCAGGAGGGTCACTTGATCCCGGGAGCTCAATGTCACACTACACTCCAGCCTAGGGAATTGAGCAAGACCTTGTCTTTTAAAAAAAAGTCTGGGATGCCAAGTGCTGGGATGACAGGGCTGTGGGTTTGGGGATAGGTTGAGGTGGACAGAGGACAGATGCAAGGGGCTTTTCCGAGGCAAAATCAATGGATTTTGACATGAATTGGGTGTGGGGGGTGGAGAGGAGATGAGAGAGGTGGTCAAGGTTCTATACCTTGTCTTAGGTGAATGTTCTGAGGCTCAGGCAGCACAAGTTCCTTGCCCAAGACCACACAGTTATCCAGCATCTCAACTAGAATTTCAGCCTGTGCCGGCCTTCTGCCTAAGCTCAAGCTCTTTTTCCAACCCCAGACGTCTCTCTGCCTACGCTCACCCTTGGTGATCATTCCCAGTCTCAAAGGCTGGAAACAGCATCTAAATTCTGATGACTCCCACACATCATCGTGTCCAGCTGGAAACTCCCTCCTATAATCTCACAGCCAATATCCAACTGCCATCACAGTTGACAGCAACGCCATTGACTGCCTGCTGCTCCTGAGTCTTGCAGTTCCTCCTACCCCCACTTTGCTCTCCCTCTTAGCTCTCACATCCAGCCCAGCAACAAATCTGGCCAGCTCCACCGTGACCCCAGAATCTGCTTCTCACCCACTCCTCTGACATCACGTGGGTCCCAGCCCCCCATCACTGCCCGTCTGGATCACTGTAGCAGCCGCCTCCCTGGTCTCTGCTTCCCTCCTGCCCACTTCATTCTAGTCTTAACCTTGAAGCCACAGTGACTGTGAAACCTAAGTCAGATAGTGTCCCTCCTCTGCTCAAGGGTCTCCTGTGGCTCCCATCTCACTCAGAATAGAAGCTAGGAGAGTCCTCATGCTGACTCATGATGGCCTGCACAATTTTTCCCTCATTCTGCTCCACCTTCACCCCTTGCTCCTCCCCATCACTCACTCTTCTCCAGCCATATCAGCCTCCTCACTGTTCCTTGAACATTCTAGGCATAGTCCTACCTCAGGACTTTTGAACAAGCTGCTACTTCTGCCTGCGATGCTTTTCCTCCAGATAAGCAGGTAGCTCACTTACCTCTTCCAAATCTCTGCTCAAATGTCATGTCTTTAATGAGGTCATCCTTGACCATCCCCATCTAATGGTATAAGTGGCCCCTTTCTGTCTCAATTCTCACACTCCCAATTCTCTGTACTTTGATTTTTTTTTCTTTTGTTGAGACGGTTTCACTCTGTAACCCTGAGCAGAGTGCTGTGGGGTCATAACTCACAGCAACCTCAAATTCTTGTGCTCAAAGTGATCCTCTTGCCTCAGTTTTCCATTTTTAGTAGAGACAAGGTCTCTCTCTTGCTCAGGCTGGTCTCAAACTCATGAGCTTAAGCAATCTGCCCACCTCGGCCTTCCAGAGTGCTAGGTTTATAGGTGTGCATGAGCCACCACGCTGGCTTTGTACTTTGATTTCTTTTTTCTTTTTTTGAGACAGTTTCTCTCTGAAACCCTGAGTAGAGTGCTGTGGTGTCACAGCTCACAGCAACCTCCAACTCTTGGGCTAAAGCGATTCTCTTGCCTCAGCCTCCCAAGCAGCTGGAACTACAGGTGCCTGCAATAACGCCCGGCAATTTTTTTTTTGTTGCAGTCATCATTGTTTTGGCAGGCCTGGGCTGGATTTGAACCTGCCAGCTCTGGTGTATGTAGCTGGCGCCTTAGCTGCTTGAGCTACAGGCGCTGAGCCTGTACTTTGATTTTTTTAAGGAAAACATTTCTTTTTTTTTTTTTTTTTGAGACAGAGCCTCAAGCTGTCACCCTGGATAGAGTGCTGTGGCATCACAGCTCACAGCAACCTCCAACTCCTGGGCTCAAGCGAGTCTCTTGCCTCTGCCTCCCAAGTAGCTGGGACTGC
>CAUYRH010157138.1:0-22014 GCA_963574655.1 Perodicticus potto | reverse complement strand
TTTTTATTAAATCATAGCTGTGCACATTAATGCAATCATGGGGTACAATGCGCTGGTTTATTTGAAATGTTTTCATCAAACTGGTTAACATAGCCTTCATGGCATTTTCTTAGTTATTGTGTTAAGACCTTTATATTCTGCATTTAGTAAGTTTCACCTGTACCCTTCTAAGATGCACTGTAGGTGTGGCCCCACCAGTTACCCTCCCTCCGCCCATCCTCTCCCCTCCCCTCCCTCTCTCCTTTCCCCTTCTTCTTGAGCTATATTCACCAGCACTATTATAGAAACACTACATAAACTCCTTATCCTCCCAGCTCTTGAATAACTATAATGAAATAAATTTACAAATTCAATAAGCACATTACTACCAAACCAACAAATTCAATTAAATGACATTAATTTGGCAAATGATGTTGTTTTGCTCCCACTAAATTGCTACTGGTAATAGGAACATGACTTATCTGGAAAAGTTTTTTTTTTGAGACAGAGCCTCAAGCTGTCACCAGGATAGAGAGTGCCATGGCATCACAGCTCACAGCAACCTCTAATTCCTGGGCTCAAGCGAGTCTCTTGCCTCCGCCTCCCACGTAGCTGGGACTACAGGTGCCCGCCACAACGCCCGGCCATTTTTTGGTTGCAGCCATCATTGTTGTTTGGCAGGCCCGGGCTGGATTTGAACCCACCAGCTCAGGTGTACGTGGCTGGGGCTTTAGCCCATTGAGCCATAGGCACCGAGCCGTGGAAAAGTTTTTTTGATGTTTGACATGACTTTACTATCATGTAGGTCTATAAAAAAGAGAGAAAACTCAAATTCCCCATGCCTTTTCCCTGTTAAAATGACTGACCAACCTTTATTTACAGGGGCCTTCGTGATAACATTTCACGTGAATATTGGTGAGACCCCCTTCGGTTCTTTTCTGGGTATCTCGTGAAAATTAAAGGCAGTGGGCACGGTCTCGGTTACATTCTGGACACTGGCATTATTCAGACGCCAACATGATAACACTAACAGGAAAAGGAAGGCTAAAATCCTATTATTTAGTGCATCCATGTGAAAGGTGTGTGGATGTTCTTGTTTTATTTTTGAGACTATTCTGTGAGCCAGACATTGTTTGAATTTAAATGGTGGGAGAAAAAAAAAAAAAAAGAAAGAAATTCCTGTAGAGAACTCCACAGCTCTTAAGAATATGTCCATACTCCCCAGTGTGAGAAACGATGATCTCCTTCAACCCTTTATTTTCTAGATTAGAAAATGGAGGCCCAAAGAACAGAATGACTTCTGAGGATGCTATGGTGCTACTTAGTGGAGAAGCAATCTTAGAATCCCAGGTTCCTTGTGTATCTGACTGTGGTGAGTACGCGGGTGATGAATTGCAGGCTTTGCAACTCCCTGATTTCTGACAGGGTTCTACTCTGCTGTAAGAAATGGGTGAGGATTTCACAATGGACCCATAGGGCTCTGCTAAGCCGGCCTGTGAGAAGACACCAGCTTGTATGCCCCAAGCACATCAGTCACGATGAAAAGAGTCCAGCGTACAGAGGTGATGAGATTTCCTCGGCTGGGAAGCATTTCATTGTTGAGCAGAAAGAACTCCCAAACCTCTTTGTCCTTGCATTCTAGCTCCCTCTAAACCCTTCTCCAGTCAGTAATACCCGCGGCTGGAGAGGGCCAAGGGTCATGAGCTGTGGCCACGCCCATGAAGAAAGAACAGAAATTATTACATCAAGAACACACAAGCATTTCAAAAATAGGAGCGTGAAATAAAATGCAAAATGCTTTAGGAAATGCTCATCATTTAACCCCATCATCGTCCCCAAGGGGCCATGAGTCTGAATCTGAGGTTAAATAACTCAGTAACTGAAAGACGTGATTACTGTCAAAAGAACCGAAATGTCTAAGGAGTTGGAAAGGCTCTGTGAAGAGTCTGAGCAAATGCTCTGGTCTCTGTCCTGCCAGGATCAAGGTCATGGGAAAAAACCAGGGAGAAATCCAAGCGTTTCACACACTGCAGGTGTTCATGGGAGGGAGTCACACAAAGACCTCATCTCCCCTACTGCACCGACACAGAACTACAAAGAGATGGCTTTCAATAAACAGTCAACCGCGTCTGCAGGCTGTAATCTAGTGCTTACCAGTCTACGTTTACGACTCAGTTGTGGAGGAACCCCTCTGACCACAAACCTTAGAAGTTATGCAATGTTGCCCACAAATGTTAGGTTTGCAGTTCATTAGAAAGATCCCAAATCTGGAGCCGCGGTGCCAGCATGCTGGTGTCCTGGGGGGAGTGCGGTGGTGGGAAATAGGAGACTGTGATCTGTCCGGGCAATTGGGAAACGAAAGCGTCCTTGCCGCCTGTTCGGCTCCATCTCCTTTTGGACAGCAAAGGAAACCAGCGTGGCCGATCCAACCAGGGGCTGAGTCTTCAAACAGCATCCCACCTGGGCGAGTGGCTGCCTGAGCAGGAAGGTGGCTTTCTGGGAGGAGTGGCTGTTGTAGGTGTTGGGGTTCCCCAGGACTGTTGGCCCCCATCTTCCAACCCCCCACGACATCACCCAACTTTGCGGGTGCGTCACCGCCCACCTGGTCCCAGCGAGCCTTTTCCAACCTGGATCTCCAGCCGACCTGGCCCAGATACAAGCGGCTACGGGCAGCTCCACACCGAGTGGACAGGAACCTCAGCCCCAACGTGCCCCAAGCAGATATCCCCAGCTCCAGCTCCAGCTGGCCCCTGTGTTCGCTGTCTCACTTGAAGGCACCATCAGACACCTGGGAGTAATTCTCGACTCTTCCTGACATCCTCCTAAGCATTTTTTCTTTTATTTTGAGACAGACTCTCTCTCTGTTAGCCTGGGTCATAGCTCGCAGCAACCTCAAACTCCTGGACTCCAGGCAATCCTCTTGCCTCAGCCTCCTGAGTGACTGGACTACAGGCGCTCACCACAGCGCCCTGAAGTTTTTCTATTTCTGATAGAGACAGGCTGGTCGCAAACTCCTGAGCTCAAGCCACCCACCAGCCTCGGCCTCCCAGAGTGCTGGGATCACAGGTGCGAGCCACCGCGTCGGCCAGAATTTGTTGGCTGTCCCCCTTCCCGCTTCTTCCGCAGCTGTTTGATCAGCTCGGCCGCCTGCTGCCGCCCTTAGTCCAGTCTCCTTACGTCCAGCCTCAGGGGCTCCGTTTTGTCCACAGGGCTAACTTCATGCTCTTCGGGGCAGCAGTGGACGGCCTTTCAGTCTGATTTTCTGTGTCCTCATGACTCAACGCTTCCATCCGCCCACGCCAGATCTGGGGTTCTGCACACTCACCGCGTTATTGCTAGGCCACGGGTTTTTTTACGCTTCTCCCTGAAACACCTCACTTTGTTGGGCTGACTGCTGAGCTCGTGCTCGGAGCTCAGCTTCACGCTTCCTGGAGGTGGTCCTTGCCGTCCCTTGCTGAGTGAGGTGTGGACGGCACAGCCTGGGCACCGCGGCGGGCCTCCACCGTCCCACACTTGGTGTATCATGAGTTCTTCCTGCCTCACACGTGCCCTCATTTATGAGCAGAGGCTGTGTGTCCTTAGCATTCAACATAGCACATCAGAAATGTTTCCAGAATGAGGACCAAATGATGTAAGGTTAATTTCTGGTCCTCCGCGAATCATTTCCCAAACAAGCACCCACAGTGTGATACACCCATCCCCAGCAAGGGGCCTGTTGGGTCCCCCTTGAGGGCAGGTGAAACTCCAGCGCCCATCAGACGAGCAATGGCCGTGCAGGGCTGCACACGTCCAGGGGCCGGCCAGGAGGGCAGTGTAATGAAGGGACTGGACTTGGACGATGGGGTTGTAATGGTATTTTCCTAGTCCGGTGAAATGAGCTCCCTTCTGGGCCTTCATCTCCTCAAAAGAAGACCTTAAATTAGAGAAGCTCCAATTGCCCTTCAGATTTCAAGAAATTCCATCAGCTGAAACAAAGTGGCTCTGCCCAGGGATTAGAAAGTGACGGATGGTGAGCAGGGGACTCCGAGTCCTGATGGAGTGAGTCCTGGAGTCAGACTGGGCTGACTTAGAGCCTGGTCCCTGCTCTGCCACTGACTGAGCAAATCGCACCTTCTCCCGGCCCCCTTGTCCCGCCTGTGCTACCTGCCCCCAGGATTGCTGCGAGAAGCGGGGTTTGTGGGAGTATTCCCTCCCCCTTTTATATTATTTTTTATTTTTATTTTTTGAGACAGAGTCTCATTTGGTCGCCAGAGTGCTATGACGTCACAGCTCACAGCAACCTCAAACTCCAGGGCTCAAGTGATCCTCCTTTTTTTTTGTAGAGACAGAGTGGCACTTTATCACCCTCAGTTGAGTGCTGTGGCATCACACAGCTCACAGCAACCTCCAACTCCTGGGCTTAGACGATTCTCCTGTCTCAGCCTCCCGAGTAGCTGGGACTACAGGCGCCCGCCACAATGCCCAGTTATTTTTTTGTTTTGCAGTTCAGCAAGGCCGGGTTTGAACTTGTCACCTTCGGTATATGGGGCCAGCGCCCTACTCGATGAGCCACAGGCGCTGCCCTCAAGTGATCCTCTTGCCTCAGCCTCCCAAGTAGCTGGGACTACAGGCGCCCGCCACAGTGCCTGGCTATTTTTTGGAGATGAGGTCTCATTCTGGCTCAGGCTGGTCTCGAACTGTGAGCTCAACAATCCACCCGCCTTGGCTGCCCAAATGCTCCCTCTACCTTTAAAAAAGACCTTGGAAGCATCTGGCTCTTCTAGTTTTGTAAGTGCCTCTCGCACGCATGTGACCTTCACGGTCAGGTCATCACAGCTTTGAAGGAGAAAAACGCCAAGGCAGCCCCAGCAGGAGAAGGGGAGGCCTGGGGGAGGCCGCAGCCTCACTCTCCTCTCACCCAGACGCCTCTCCTTTGCTGGCTCCTCTTTCTAGCCATGTCCCCCCACTTCCCTTAGCACCTTATAGCTGCAGACTATTAATAGCCAACAGCCTATGTTCTCAGGGTGGCAGGCGAGGGAGAGTGGAAATACCCATCCTGACTCGCTCCCACCCCTCCACCCCGATCCCGTCCCATTGACTGGCACTTCCACTGCTCAGCGGGCCGCAGGGCCAGCTCACATGGCTTCTGGCTCCCCTTAGGTCAGATCTTCTTCCCAAAACTCAGGCTCTCCCACGGCATTGCCCGCCAGCCTGGCTGGGATCCGGCATTGTGCTTAGAAGCAAGGGACTAAGTGTTGGTGGGAAATATTATGTAATTCCTAGGGATTATGGTAATGTGTATCCACCCCGGATTTAATCATAAGTATAGCCAGTTAAACACTAGATTACAGGCACCAGAAGTTGTTGATTGTTCCTAAAACCCAAGAGGGCATACAATGTTATCCAAGAGCACATATTCATTAAGGGAGAAAAGGAAGGGCTTTTCAGTGTCCCCACTGCATGTAATTTACTCTGATGAGTACCCACAGAGTATGTGTTTCATGTCAAATGCGAGTTAATTTCCCCTCCAGCTCTTTCCCATGAACTTGCCACTAGGCTATAGCTACTTAACGTCTACAGCACTGGAGTTGCAGAAAGCCCTTAGTAAAGTATAGTATAGGAATGTCCCCTCCCGTCCTGCCTCTCGCCTCATTCTGCCAGCTCTGACCCCGCAGCCTCCCCACCTTTGATTCGGTCTTTACAGGACACCATGGCAAAGACATCCTCAGACTCATCTTCATCCTGTTGGCACCGCAGCAACCTCTTCCTTTCTTTGACCTCCAGAGAACATATTCTCATTTCTACATTATAGAAAAGCAAGAAAAATAACCGGCAATAAGGGCAGAAATGTTAGCTTAAATGCTTCACCATACAATTATTGGGACTACCATCAAACCCCCTTCATGAACATCCTCCTGCTGCCTGGGAGCCCTCAGACTTAGACAAGGATTGTCACCTTTTACTCAGGGATTCCACGTACCAATGATATCAACTGGAAAACTGGCTGGACTGCTCCTTTTAGGAACAGAAATTAATGTTCACGGCTCAATTATTAAAATATATGGCATTCATGCTGGACAATCTCCACCTGAGATTCCAGCTGTGCGGGTTCCTGCTCTAGCCCAGGCTCACTCCTTCACCACACATGCGGGTCCCCTCCTGCACTATCAAGTCCTTCACTCTGTGAGCCTCCTTCCCAATGGATCACAGGTATCCGCAAACATGCGCTAGGATCTCTTCTCTTTACAAAAAGCAAAACTGTCCCTTGATTCTTTGTCCCCATTGAGATAATTGCCCCTAACTTCTTTTTTTTGTTTGTTTGGCCGGGGCTGGGTTTGAACACGCCACCTCGGGCATATGGGGCCGGCGCCCTACTCCTTTGAGCCACAGGCACAGTCCTGTCCCCAACTTCTTGTTGATAATTTGTCTTTAGTCTCCGTCTCAGGTCCCCTCCCTCCTGTGCTCTCCTTCACCGACACCAGCTGGGTGTTACAAAATGTGGCCTCTAACTGGGTGGTCATGTGCTGATTAAAATGTAAGGTGGGACACTCTTATTTCTAGAAGGACGGAGGAGAGCACACCCTGGGGAGCAGTTAGCCTTCTGCCCCACGGCACCGGCACCGCTCCACACACCGGAAGGCCTTGGAATGCTTTAGCTTGGAGCTGGGGCAAACTTACGGACAATTTTTTTTTTTGAGTCAGGGCCTCAAGCTGTCACCCTGGATAGAGTGCTGTGGCATCACAGCTCACATCAACCTCCAATTCCTGGGCTCAAGCGAGTCTCCTGCCTCAGCCTCCTAAGTAGCTGGGACTACAGGCGCCCGTCACAACGCCCGGCTATTTTTTGGTTGTAGCCGTCATTGTTGTTTGGCGGGCCTGGGCTGGATTTGAACCCACCAGCTCAGGTGTACGTGGCTGGCGCCTTAGCCCATTGAGCCACAGGTGCCAAGCCCACACATTTTTTATATATGTGTTGTGTGCATGTGTATGTGTGTGTATATATTTAGATAACGAGGATATCTTATTTTGTCCTTGTTCTTAAACGATAAGTTGTCTAGGTCAACAGTTTTCGTTTTTTTTTCATACTTGTAAAATACCTTACCTCTGTTTCATTATTGCAAATGAGAAAAGCCTGCGGGCAGGCTGTGTTCCTTCCTAGATAAACGGTCCTCTCTCTCCTGGGTCTCTTTGTTGTGGTGATCTAGTTTCACAGTGTTGTGATTTGGGGTTCCTTGTTATTTAGCTTGAGATTCATTTAATTCTTAAATCTGAGGAGATGTATCTTTCATCAACTCTGAAAAAATTCCTGCCATTTAATGTTTGAAAATTCTTTTTTCTCATGGAATTCTGTGCTTTATTATTTATCACTGTGCTCTAATTCACGCTTCTCATTCTGTCCTCCATTTTTTTTTCCTCTTCCATATTTTTTGGTTCTTTGTCTCCGTGATGAATTTTAGGTAAGATCTTTGGGCATTTTCCTGTTCATAATTCTTCCTTTCTCTTCTGTTTTGAACCAAATATTCCATTTAAGCACAGTAAAGTCTTACTTTAAAATACACAAACAGGGCGGCGCCTGTGGCTCAGTGAGTGGGGCGCCAGCCCCATATACCGAGGGTGGCGGGTTCGAGCCCAGCACCAGCCAAACTACAACAACAACAAATAAAATAAAATGTAAAAAAAATATATAAGAATAAATAAAATAAAATAAAATACACAAATACACACACACACCCGTGATGAATAGGGAATAGAATAGGTTTCAAAGACTTCAACATCAAACACATCAAATATCAGATGTTTATTAATAAAGTAAATCCCAAAAGATACACCAAAGTGATTTCGTGCATTTAGGGGGAAAATATTTTTTTTTTTTTTGAGACAGAAGCTCACTATGTCACCCTCTGAAGAGCGCTGTGACATCACAGCTCATAGCAACCTCAAACTCTTGGGCTTAAGCAATTCTCTTGCCTCAGCCTCCAAGTAGCTGGGACTATAGGCACCTGCCACAATGCCTGGCTATTTTTTTGTTGTAGTTGCCATTGTCGTTTGGCAGGCCCTGGCTGGGTTCGAACCCAGCAGCCCTGGAGTATGTGGCTGGCGCCCTAGCTGCTCGAGCTACAGGCGCTGAGCCATCATCTTCTATTTAAATAGAAAATTGTGTGCCTGGCTTCAGAAAACCCTTATTCTAAGCAGCTTCAAAAGATGAAACTTTTCTTTGAGAAGACCAAGGTTTCTTTACCTCACTTTACTGCAGTCTCCAGGCATTAAGTAGAACGTGTGCTGGCCAGTGGGCAACTCCAGAGCCCCAGGTCACCCCTTCTGTCCTACCTGCCACAGAACTGGGTGTTCCTTCTGTCCCACAGATGCACAGTGCCATGCCAGGGTTCCCCTCTGAAAGGAGGCACAGATGGAGTCAGATACTGCTTCGCCTGCATATTCTCAAAGACAAACCCCCTGAATTTTGGAAACAATCCAAGTACCACCAACCCATGAACAGATGAATAAACCATGGATGTACATATCTTGACACCTTTGGTATTAACCTGGATGGAGCTGCAGAACGTTGTTACTTGGTAAAGTATCACGAGACTGGAGAAGCAAGAATCCAACGTACTCAATACTATTATCAAGCCAGTAGAGGAACTAATACACAAGAGAAAAGTTCAATTCAAGTCAAGAAGGGAGGAGGAAAGAAGGGGTGAGGGGAAGAAAGTGGGGGGGGGTGCGCTCCCATCTAACAGGCACAATGTTAGGGTACATGGAACACCTCCCGGGTGCAGGAGACAACTGCCACAGAGACCCCACCTAACAAAAGCAAACGTTGTATCCTATCTTTGTACCCTTGTATTAATCTGAAAAAATAAAAAAATGAAAAAACCCTGACTCTTCCAGGCCCAGAAAATGACTGTTTCTTTTGGTTCTTTCAGCCGTGCCGTCCGCCTTTTAATTTCCCCATTGAGTCTTATGATTTGCCTTACTAGTCTTTATTTTTCAAAGTACTATCATTTTTCAGGTCTTTTAAATAGCATCTTATTTCTTGCTGATGCTTTTGAATCCCTCTTTTATTTTTTAAACAGTGTAAACAGGTTTATTTTATATTCTGGGGGGGGGTAACTGCAATATCTGGGGTCCCTCGGAGATCTGCTTCTGCTGTTGCCGTTTCTTTGACCCTTGTTCGTGGTGGCACGTTCACTCTCGTGTTTGTAACTGGGGCTGTGAGCTCATGTCCCTTGCTCTTTATTTGTAGAATCTTGTGAAGTTTGGTTGAGTGTGCAACCTCCAGAAAAGCGTTACTTTTACCTTCTCCCAGGAGCTCTCAAACCCAGGACCACTCTAAGTTCTCAGCTCTGGAGTTTCTGGGTGGCCCAGGTGATTTAATCCGTTCTCCAGATCCACGAGGAGAAAGGCCACAGTTCACATGTTTTCAGGAGATCTCTTTTCTTCTCACACCTGGAGCCAAGGCCAAAGCATGTTTTCGTTGTCATGATTTTGCTGGTGGATAAAGTTTCAAACGTGTCTATCTTTTTTGCTGAGGGTGGCAAATATATATGAGGGGGCTCCTTTCCAGTTTCCCAAATGGTGTGGACACAAGGCCTTGGCTCCTTACCTCATGGTAAAGTCTGGGGCTCTTGGAAACAGATTCTCCTTCATGGTACAGACTGTCAGAAAACCTGCTTACCATGAGGGCTTCTAGATATCTCCTTTCTTTATTTATTTACTTATTTATTTTTTGAGACAGAGTCTCACTATGTTGCCCTTGATAGAGTGCTGGCGTCACAGCTCACAGTAACCTCAAACTCTTGGGCTTAAGCGATTCTCTTGCCTCAGCCTCCCAAGTAGCTGGGACTACAGGGGCCAGCCACAACACTGGGCTATTTTTTTGTTGCAGTTGTCATTGTTGTTTAGTCGGTCCGGGCCAGGTTCAAACCCACCAGCTTTGGTGTCTGTGGCCGGCACTGTAACCGCTATGCTATGGGCACCACTGATCTCTCTTCATTTTTGACTCCTGAGAATTTCTTCTGCATTCTCGAAAGGGCAGCCATATTTTTGTTTTAAACATTTTTAAAATTATCGTGCCCAGTATTTTTAGTTGTTTCAGCAGGATAAAAAGGACACTTCTTCCCATATTCAAAATTACTTTACCCTTAGGAAGAAAGTCTTTTGTAAAAAAGAAAGAATGAAAGAAAGAAATATCACCATAGCCAGAAACAAAAAGTCAGGAAGTCCCTGTATACCTATTTATATAATGGCTGCTTGAGCCTTGGACAGTGCTAGAAACCCAGGCATGGTAACAGCGGCTGCCTGAATTAGGCTGTATTATATTTAGGCAGCTTCATCTGATACAATTTCACTTAAGAAGCTAAGGATACATCTTGCCTCCCTAACATGAATTCTATTCTAGTACTGATGTAAGTATATGAGTCCAGTGGATGGCTAGCAACCAGATCCCCGGAACCAGAGGACAGTGTTATTACTCAGTACACAAAGGAGCTGGGCTGGGCGGCTCAGCGGTCCCTGGTGTTTTTAATGTCACTATAATGTGAAAATGGGCATCTGGATACTGGGGGCTAAGCAGTCCAGGCCCACTCTTAGCTACATTTAGTTGTCTCCTAGAAATTGCTGGTACGTGACCACCGCACTGCGGCCAACACCAGTGAGCGTGTCTCTCTATTTCTTTTCTTTCTTTCTTTTTCTTTCTTTCTTTTTTTTTTTTTGTAGAGACAAAGTCTCACTTTATCGCCCTTGGTACAGTGCCGTGGTTGAGCGTGTCTCTCTATTTCTTTTCTTTCTTTCTTTTTCTTTCTTTCTTTTTTTTTTTGTAGAGACAAAGTCTCACTTTATCACCCTTGGTAGAGTGCCGTGGCATCACACAGCTCACAGCAACCTCCAGCTCCTGGGCTTAGGCAATTCTCCTGCCTCAGCCTCCCGAGTAGCTGGGACTACAGGTGCCACAGCTCCCAGCTATTTTTTTGTTGCAGTTCAGCCAGGGCTGGGTTTGAACCCGCCACCCTTGGTATATAGGGCTGACGCCCTACTTACTGAGCCTCAAGCACCACCCCATGCCTCTCTATTTCCACAGAACACGTTTACCTAAATAGCCAGTTCCCAAACCTGGCCTGTTGACCTTGCAAAACAGATGCTACTTCAGGTGGAAGAACAGCAATGAGGTCTTCAAAGCAGCTCTAAGTTTCCTGATGGAAAACTTTTTTATCTGGGATGGTGAGAGCATATTTTAGGTGCTGTAGCAAGGCCTGGGGGAACGTTCCCCACGCTCCCGTTCATTGGAACTGGTGGTTCATTGTGTGTGCGCATGTGGGGGTGTGCCTGTGTGTGTGCAGCTATGTGTGCTCCTGTGTGCATGCGGGTGTGTGCCTATGTGTGCACGGTGTGTGTGCACCTGTGTGTGTGCACCTGTATGTGCTCCTGTGTGCATGCGGGTGTGTGCCTATTTGTGCACGGTGTGTGTGCACCTGTGTGTGTGCATGGTGTGTGTGAACAGTGTGTATGCACCTTTGTATGTGTGCACCTGTGTGTGTGCACCTGTATGTGCTCCTGTGTGCATGCGGGTGTGTGCCTATGTGTGCACAGTGTGTGTGCATGGTGTGTGCACCTTTGTGTGTGTGCACAGTGTGTGTGCACCCGTGTGTGTGCATGGTGTGTGTGCACCTTTGTGTGTGTGCATCTCTGTGTGTGCACCTGTGTGTGTGCAGGCATACGCCTGTGTGCATGTGGGGGTGTGCCTGTGTGTGTGCAGCTGTGTGTGCTCCTGTGTGCATGCTGGTGTGCGCCTATGTGCAGTGTGTATGCCTTTGTGTACATGGGTGTGTGCGTGCCTGTGTGCATGTGGGTTCCTGTGTGGGTGTCATTTTCATGCCACTGTCAGCTTTGGCAATAGTCTTGGCTTAAGTAATAGTTGGGTGTTAATGTCACACACTTTTGGATAAAATCCCAATTCTGACACCGCCTATATAAACTTAGAAATTTACTTAACCACTCTGAGCTCAACTCCCTCAAACAAAAACCATGGATAATAATAGTGCGCACGTCGTACGGGGACTAAAGAGAAGGTAAAGCGTTTAGTGCATTTCTTGGCACATGTTGAGCACCCGGCTTTCCGGGCGGTGGGTTAGGAAGGGCAGAACAGCTGTGGAAAAAGTGAGCAAGGGAAAATGCCCCAGGCCCTGGTTTCACTTGACCCAGTGCTTGTTTGGTTTTGGTTTTTTTCTTCCTTCTAATTAATTCCTCATCCAAAGCACAGGAGACAGCATTGTCCTGTGTCCTGCTTATGTCCCGGCTCTGCCATTTGTGAGTTAAGTGACCTTAGAGAAGCCTGTTGCTGGAATAGGCTGCATAATAATACATCTCTTGACTTCACACCTAAAGGTTTGTATTTTGCTCACACAAGGCTGGGTGTGTGTCCAAGGAAGCTGCCCTGTCTGTGGTGGCTGAACGGTCCCCACCATTCCTGTCAGGCGACTCCCCACGTGAGCGTCCCACGACTGCCCTGGCAGAGGCTGAGCCCACGCCCTCTTCCTGTGTCCACGTGTCACTCACCCCGTAGCCTACAGAGCTGGTCAGGGTGCTCCCTCTTGCAGGGCCACGGTGATCCTAGGCATGGTGGTCTCTGCCAGAGCAAATCTCTCAGTCTCTCTGTCCTCGTCTACCAGATGGAAATGATGCCTCCCAGGGCTGTTAGGAGGGTTCGTGGCACTTATGGAGGATTACTAGTGCATTTTCAGGGTCCTGGCAGGTCACAGATGGCACGCTGATGACAATAATTGATGGTCCAGAGGTGTGGACTGAGTCAAGGGAGACATTATGGGATGGTGTCTAGGGTCCAATTCAAGCCCACATGGAAACCAGAGGGCAAGGGAGCCCCGGTAATGCATTTTGTAGAGGCCAGGCCCCAGACACAGAGCGGGGTGCATGTGAGTGGCTGTGGAGAATGGCCAGCTCAGGCCATGACACCGAGGTACCTTAGACACATGTTCATTACATGTGAGAAGCTCAGCCCACAGCATCGTTCAGCTCGGCTTGTGGAGTGTGTGCACCTGGCCTGGCCCACTCTGCCTTCACGCTCCCATCCCGACCTCCCCTTGGCTGAGGCAGCTGGTAGACAGGGTGGTGACCACAGCCCCCAGGTTGGAGCATAAATCCAGATGACCATGGATCAGTGAGGCATGGCACAGGCATGGCACACACGTGTCCTCTGGACGGCACTTGGGGCCGGCACTCTTCTGGTAGACTGAGCTGTCTCTGTCTCCTCTGAAACACCGCAGGCTGCCTGATACTCCACAAGAAGGGGCAGAAATGATTCAGTCCCGCTGGCAGAGGCCCTCGCCTCCTCTCTCCTGTGCTATCACCGGAGCCTCCTACAAGGCCTCCGCGCTCCCCAACACTCCATCCCAACAGCATCTTGCCCTTGCAAAAACGTTCGGTGCTTTCCTCTTGCACACAGAAAAAGAAGCCCAAGCCCCTTGGCTTGTTCGCCAAAGCTACTGCTCCTTTCTCATCCCCCACCTAAAAACTGCTCCAGCTCCATCTAAACATTCGCCATTGCCTCCCTCTTCCCTCTTGGAGTCTCAGCTGCAGGTTCAATACCCTTTGGGCACCTGGGGTCACTTGACGAAGTCCTACCCTTCGATCCCAACCTGTGTCAAACTCCCTCTCGATTCTCCCAAGAGGAAAAAAAAATCCCTTTTTATCTTTCTTCTGATATGGCTGCTGCCACCTGATGCTCGTAATGTATGCATCTGTTTGTCTCCTTTTACAGGACGCAGGCGTCACCAGAATCATTTCCCTTTGTGAATCTTTCTCCCGGCACCTTTTCATTTCCAAATCTTTAGCACGGCGTTTTGCATGTAGTAGACACTTAATAATTACTTGTGATATTGGAGAAAATCCTTTTAGAATCTTTTCGTAAGGTATGCTAACAGAAAAAAAACCCAGACCCTGTTAAGTAATTTAAAGAGGTTAATACTGAATATGCGTGATCAATGACCTAGGGAATCCATAAACCCATGAATCCCTTAAGTAAGTGGTCCCATGGGCAGCACCTGTGGCTCAGTGAGTAGGGCACAGACCCCACATACCGAGGGTGGCAGGTTCAAACCCAGCCCCAGACAAACTGTAACAGAAAGTAGCCAGGTGTTGTGGCAGGTGCCTGTAGTCCCAGCTACTTGGGAGGCTGAGGCAAGAGAATCACCTAAGCCCAGGAGCCAGAGGTTGCTGTGAGCTATGACACCATGGCACTCTACTGAGGGTAACAAAGTGAGACTCGCTCTAAAAAAAAACGTAAGTGGTCCCAAGGTGGTTGGATTACATTTGGTTTTACACATTCTAGGGAGACAGACATTGTAGGCAAAAATCATAAATCAATATATGAAAGGTGTACATTAGTTTGGCCTGGAAATGGTACATCATGAAGGAGGGTGCTTACAGGTTATAGGTGAGTTTGAAGATTCTTTGATTTGTAACTGGTTAATTAAACAAAGCTTTGTGTAAGGGTTTGCAGTATCTTAAGATCAGGAAGTCTGTGAGTTAGGGACGAGCCGCAGTGCACAGACTCATCGTGATCAGGTAGGCAAGTCGAGGTCCTGCAGATGTCATTTGCCTTTTCCTCGCATGGCCTCGGGTCCTAGTAATAATTTCGGTATCTTTTTTTTTTTTTGAGACAGAATCTCACTCTGTTGACCTAGGTAGAGTCCCACGGCATCCAAGCTCACAGCAACCTCAAACTCTTGGGCTCAAGTGATTCATTTGTCTCTGCTTCCTGAATAGCTAAGACTACTGGTGTCCACTGTCACACCTGGCTAGTTTTTCTATTTTTAGTAGAGATGGTGTCTTGCTTTTCTCAGGCTGGTCTTGAACTCCTGAGCTCAGGCAATCCACCCTCCTCAGCCTCCCAGAGTGCTGGAATTACAGCCACGAGCCACCATGCCTGGCTGATAATTTTGTATCTTAGTTTGTTAGTCTTGTGATGTCCTTTTTATTATAATGTCCATGCTGGTCAGTTGTTGGGTCTAAACTCCAAAAGGGAGGGGGTATGTGAGGTCACATCTCCTGTCCCTTCATGCCGGGAACTCAGTTTTAAGATCTGTCTGGGGCCCCCTTGGACAAGGGGCCATTCATTCATTCATCAGCGAGCCTTAGAATTTCACTTTAAGTTTACAAGTAACTCACGAAAGCTGGGAAAGGAGAGGCCTTCATTGTTCCTTTTTTAATTTAGATGAATCTCCTTTTAAATGTCGGAGCTTCAAACTTCCGCCAATAGAGAGATATGGAGCCACAGGAGTTGTAACTTGGGGTGAAGGGGTAGATAGAGGAGGCGGGTAGGTTTTCTCCCTGCCCCTGTGTGAATCGAGGTTCAAAGAACCTGAAGGGGCTGTGCTGACGCTACTTCTCATCACAGCCCAGGGCTCTGGGGTGTCTGCATTGCACGACAGAAGGCCACGGGGTCTGGCTCTTGCTGCTGGCTTTGTGACCTTGCATGTTACGTTGGCATGCAGCGTGGAGACCGGAGGTCTGGCTCTCCCTGGGGAACCTGTCAGGAGGGAGGGAAAGGGATTCTCTCCGGGAAGTTTGCATACACAGAACTCCCAGCAGGACGGGGTGAGATGCCAGGATCCCTGCTCACCTCCTGTGAGCCTCCTAGCTGAAAACGTATCTGCAAAAACGTCTTCATCTTTATTACTGAATCATTTAGGAGGGTTTGCCTCTCTGCAACCCAATCTGGAAAATGTGGGCCACCTCCTTCAGGGAGATGCGCTTCAAAGCCTCAGCCCCCTACGGCTCGGCTCTGTCAAGCGCTCTGGGAAATTGCTGGTTATTTCCTGTTCCCTGACCTGCTCCCCGCTGCTACCCCAGAACATTGGGAGACTGCTCCTCCTGGCCTCTCCTCCTTTAAGCAGAGCTTAGAAATAATATCCTGTGTTTGTGTAGCAGGTTCCAGCGAGACTTCCAAAAGCCCTTTGCAAACATCAGCTCATCATTTCTGCACTTTCCCTTGCTCACCACGTCCCGGCAAGAAAGGGTAGAAAGTCCAGTGTTTGGTGAAGTGGAGGGGCGATTGCATTTGGAATACAAACTAGGGGGTTGAAACATGGGAAAAGGTCAGGAAGCCTGAGCTCTTCATTTCAGAATAACGTTCTCGCTGGAATTTTCCCATCTTAGATTCTGGCCACCTGGCTGCTTGCTTGGCAACATTTCAAGGTGGTGCGATTGTTTTATAACATCATGGGGGAGTGCAGGCTCACTGTGTTTTGCTAGCCTGGTGAGGCAGGGGGAGCATCCCTACTCTGAAAATCCAAAATCTGAAATGCTCCAAAGCCCAACATTTTTTTAGCACCAACATGATGCCACAAGTGGAAAATTCCATACCTGACCTCCTGTGATCACAAACTGCAGGTGCACGACCCACAGTTTACTCAGCATCCCCAAGAATGGAAACACCCTCACAGCCCCCTTGGGCTGCCACAGACCCTTCCTGCACATGGCCAGTTCCCTCCAAGGTAATAAATGGCTCCCCACAGTGTCCCACATGGGGCCAGACCTATATGCATTACTCACCGTGGTTTTATGCTGATTCTGTGCTCTGCAATCTATTCTTTAAAATGTCAAAAACAGCTCAACCTCTGTGGCTCAAGGGGCTAAGGCACCGGCCACATACACCTGAGCTGGCAGGTTCGAATCCAGCCTGGGCCCGTCAAACAACAATGACAGCTGCAACCAAAAAATAGCCAGGCGTTGTGGTGGTTGCCTGTAGTCCCAGCTACTTGGGAGGCGGAGGCAGGAGACTCGCTTGAGCCCAGGAGTTGGAGGTTGCTGTGAGCTATGATGCCACAGCACTCTACCCAGGGTGAGAGCTTGAGGCTCTGGCTCTAAATAAATAAGTAAATAAATAAAATAAAATGTCAAAAAAGCCTGCAGTTACCCTATAGGTAATAGTGATAAGAAAAGAGGAAGCATTTATGCTTCTCTTTTTTTTGAGACAGAGTCTCAAGCTGTCCCCTGGGTAGAGTGCTATGATGTCATAGCTCACAGAAACCTCCAACTCTTGGGCTCGAGTGATCCTATTGCCTCCGTTTTTCTATTTTTAGTAGAAACGGGATTTTGCTTTTGCTCAGGCTGGTCTCAAACTCCTGAGCTCAAGCTATCCACCTGCCTCGGCCTCCCAAAGTGCTAGGATTACAAGCATGAGCCGTTGTGCCCGGCCCATTTATGCTTCTCTATAGCACAGAAAGTCAAGCTGCTGGAGAAGCTGGACAGCAGATTACATGCGAACGTCTTACAAAAGAGTAATAGTGTTGGAGTGACCTCCCAGGATGACGTGAAGGAACAGAAGTGTGAATGGCTGAAGTACTTGCTAAGTGATGAACAGAAGTTAATGAAAAATAGAAAACGCCGAATGAGGGTAAAAATGAAGATCTTGATTGTGTATTGAAAGAGTGGATTCATCATTGTCTTGGTGAACACAGGCCCCTTCATGGTATAGTGACCATGAAACAAGGAAAGATCTACCACGATGAACCAAAAATAAAAGGGGACTGTGAAGATTCAACAGACTGGTTGGAGAAGTTTAAGGAAAGACACGGCATTAAATTTTTTTTTTTTTTTGTAGAGACAGAGTCTCACTTTATCGCCCTCTGTAGAGTGCTGTGACGTCACACAGCTCACAGCAACCTCCAACTCCTGGGCTTAGGCGATTCTCTTGCCTCAGCCTCCCGAGTAGCTGGGACTACAGGCACCTGCCACAAGGCCCGGCTATTTTCTTAGTGCAGTTTGGCGAGGGCCAAGTTTTGAACCAGCCACCCTCAGTATATGGAGCTGGCGCCCTACTCACTGAGCCACAGGTGCCGCCCACGGCATTACATTTTTAAAGCTTTGTGGTGATATGGCGGCGCCTGTGGCTCAAAGAAGGAGGGCGCCAGCCCCATATACTGGAGGTGGCAGGTTCAAACCCAGCCGCAGCCAAAAACTGCAAGAAAAAAAGAAAAGATTCGTGGTGATAAATCATCTGATCACAGAGCAGCTGAGAAACTCATTGGCAAGTTTAGTTTCTAAGGTCATTGCTGGTGAAAATCTAATGCCAGAACAAACCTAAAATGCTGCTAAAATGCTGCTGGTGTAATTGCCCCAGAAAGACACTGACCATAGCCGACGCGACGGCCCCTATGTGAAATAAGGATGCTGAGGACAAAATAACTGTGTTAGGATGTGCTAAGGCCGCAGGCAAGCATACTCGTAAACTGTTGTGACAGGCAAAGCTTGCCGTCCTCACTGTTTTCAGGAAATAAATTTCTTCTTTTGTTTTTTTTCTAGTTTTTGGCTGGGGCTGGGTTTGAACCCGTCACCTCTGGTATATGGGGCCAGCACCCTACTCTTTGAGCCACAGGTGCAGCCCCAACCCAGTCCATTATTATGCTAACAAAAAGGCATGTCTCACCAGGGACATTTTTCCTGACTAATTTTACAAATACTTTGTAGCAGTGGCTTGTGTCTATTTCAGGGATGTCAGACTGGATGAGAAAAATTGAGGTTTTGTTATTTCTTGACAACCATTCTGCTCATCCTGCAGCTAAAATTCTCATCAAGAATAGTAGTTAGGTGCAGTGCCCATAGCTCAGTGGTTAGGGCGCTGGCCACATACACTAGAGCTGGGGGTTCGAACCCAGCCCAGGCCAGCTAAACAACAAAGACAACTGCAACAAAAAAAATAGCTGGGCTTTGTGGCCAGCCCCTGTAGTCTCAGCTACTTGGGAGGCTGAGGCAATCACTTGAGCCCAAGAGTTTGAGGTTGCTGTGAGCTGTGATGCCACAGCACTCTACTGAGGATGACATAGTAGGACTTTATCTCACACACACACACAAAAAATAGTATTTATGCCATGTCCTTTTCCCCAAGTGTGACTTCATTAATTTAGCCACCAGGTATCTTTTGATCAATGAGAGTAAATATTACTTATATTCACTTTTATTTATTTAAATATTTATATTCACGTTGTTAAACAGCATGCTAGCAGCAATGAGCAGAGGCATGGATGAGGAAGATTTTCAAAAGGAGTTAGCATGAAGGACGCTGCAGACGCTGTTGCCAACACCTGGGACACGGTGCCTGCAGACGCAGTGCCTGGACGGCCTCGGGAGCACGATGATGTGCCGTGACAACCATGAACAAGGTGCTGCCTTTGAAGGATTCCACACATCACGTGAGAAAAAAATGACGGCTGACCTCCTAACAGATGAAGAAAAAGTACCGCGAGAGCCAATCAGTTAGCTGGACGAACTAGATTCTGAAGGACTTTTTAACATCAATAATGAGGCTCCAGTTGTTCATTCATTGACCAATAACCCGAACAGTTCTAAGCCAAGTTGGTGGTAACACTGATGTTGAAGATGATGTCGCCAGCACTGCAGAACAAAAGCCTACAGATTACACGGTGAAAATGTGTGATGGGCTTTCAAAGGACAAGACCCGTGTGCATTCAAAACAGAACAAGAACTCCTGACAGTTTATAAAATCAAACAGAAGCTTCTAAGACAAAAGCTATCGTTAAGGAGGCAGATGACTCTGGAGGAGATATTAGAAGGCCACCCAGGGGTCCTGCAGTGGGTCTCCCCTCTACTAGAGGACCTACTTCCTGGTCCTTCAACTGTTTCTTCTCAACTAAAACAAATGAAATACAGTGTACAGTAACATTTCCTTTTTTTATTTTCTTTTTTTTGAGACAGAGTCTCATCTGTCACCCAAGCCAGAGTGTGGTGGTGTCATCACAGCTCACTGCAAGCTCAAACTCCTGGGCTCACGGGCTCCCCTTGCCTTGGCCTCCCAAGCAGCTGAGACTACAGGTGTGCACCACCAGGCCTGCCTAGTTTTTCTAATTTTTTTTTTTTTAAGAGATGAGGTCTCTCTCTCTCTTGCTAAGGCTGGTCTCAGTCTCCTGGCCTCGAGCAATCCTCTTGCATTGACCTCCCAAAGTGTTAGGGTTATAGGTGCGAACCCCCATGTCCAGACAAACCTTTTAATCAGAAAGTTGCATCTCGGTGGAGACTTCAAGCTGCCATTGTTTGTTGCTGCTGTTGTCCTGGTGATGCTACTGGGCTGCCTAATCGCCCCAAACACATTATTTTTCATTATGTTATTGGTTTGTCCTATTTTTTATTGTTAAGTACTTATATGTAAGAAAACAATTGCTTGTCAGTCACATAAATTTGGGGTCAGGAATGAGGGTGATACCGAATTAACTTGTCTGCAAGGATGGCTGAGATAGAGGTACCTCGGCTTCCTCATGCTTCAATGTACACACACTCTTGTTTCATGCACAAAATTATTATAAAATTAAAAATGTTGTATAAAATGACCTTCAGGCTATGTGCATAGGTGTATATGAAACATAAATAAACTTCATACTTAGACTTGGGTCCTATCCCCAAGATGTCTCATTATGTATATATATATATATGCAAATATTCCCAAATCCGAAAACTTCTGGTCCCCAGCATCTTGGAGAGGGACACTTAACCTGTGTTGGTAAAAATATGACTTGATTTTGTACAGAACAGACTGCATGTGTTAGGAAGCCTGTTATAATCAGGAAGTAAGCACCTCCTAGTTTAAATACATCAACTCGGGGATCTTCCTACTAAATCCGCATTTGGTGGATGGAAAACAGTGAACCAGACACCCCAATGCACAGCCTTTCCACCAGACCGTGGCTATAAGTTCTGCTGACTTTGACAGGACATGTGAGATTTCAGCTGGAAGCCCACAAGATCCTTTGTGCCTCTCTATGTCCCCTGCTTGTTGCTGGGCCTGGGAATAGTTAGGGGGATGTGCCCAGCTTTTAGCTGCACAGCCTCCGTCCTTTGCCCTGCCACTTTGAGCATCTGTAGAGATCGATTCTAGACCTTCCTACTCTCCCCTGGGCCTTCCCTACTTTGGGCTTACTGGTAAATCTTGGAATTTAGACCTCGACATTCACTTGGCTTTTCTTCATCTCAAACTCCAGTCTGTTCTGTTCGGCACAGACAGATGAGTTCTATTAAGGCTAAGCTCAGATCACCACCCGCACCTGCTCAAACTAACACGTACCAAAGTAAGGAAACTCTCGAGCCTTCAGAACTGTCCGATACAACCTCCATCCACCCAAAGCTTAATTCCTGCCATCCCTCTAGGCATGGCCCATGCTCACATTCCCACCCAGCTGCCTGCGAATAGCTCTGATCGCTGCATACCTTCCCACCCGAGTGTCAGCGTCACTTGTGCAATTTCTCATCCCTAGGCCCATTCCCACCAAGTGAGCACCATTCTTTTTTTTGGTTGCAGCGGTCATTGTTGTTTGGTGGGCCTGGGCTGGATTCGAACCCGCCAGCTCAGGTGTACGTGGCTGGCGCCTTAGCCCGTTGAGCCACAGGCACTGAGCCAGAGCACCATTCTTTTTTTCAAAACCTACTTCAAATGCCACTTCCTTCGTGAAGATTCCCTAAATGGCTCAGTCCTCTGCACTTCCTTCCAGCCCCCACTCAGTCTTTCTCTTCTAGAATTCATGTGATGCCAACCTGTAGCAAAACTCTTTTTTTGTTTTACAAGTATGAAAAATGGCAAGTTCGGCTCGGCGCCTGTGGCTCAACGGGCTAAGGCGCCAGCCACGTATACCTGAGCTGGCGGGTTCGAATCCAGCCCCAGCCCACCAAACAACAATGATGGCTGCAACCAAAAAATGGCCGGGCGTTGTGGCGGGCACCTGTAGTCCCAGCTACTTGGCAGGCGGAGGCAAGAGACTCGCTTGAGCCCAGGAATTGGAGGTTGCTGTGAGCTGTGATGCCACAGCACTCTATCCAGGGTGACAGCTTGAGGCTCTGTCTCAAAAAAAAAAAAAGAAAAGAAAAGAAAAGTGGCAAGTTTATTTTATTTTTTTCCTTTTAATTGTTGGGGATTCATTGAGGATAGAAGAAACCAGGTTACACTGATTGCATTTGTTAGGTAAAGTCCCTCTTACAATCGTGTTTTGCCCCCAAAAGGTGTGGCACTCACCAAGACCCCACCCCCCTCGCTCC